>JAKUHH010000246.1:0-32623 GCA_022701365.1 Mycocentrospora acerina
CTAACCCTAACCCTAACCCTAACCCTAACCCTAACCCTAACCCTAACCCTAACCTATTTAAACCTTAAAACAGCTAGCTATTATTAGATAACAGAGTTGCTAGCTCTGTCTATATCTAACTATAGTTATCTAGAAGTATAATATCTTCTTAATTAGCACAAAGCTAGATACGCAAATAAGGCAGAAGCGTGTCTGTCTTTTAGGTTAGCTTGTTGCCTAGGCTAGCACGTGCAAGGGGCTGAAACCTTTATTGTAGATGCTGCAAACCTACTAACGCTCCTCCTTTAGCAACTAACAAAGTTCTAGATACTCCTTAAATGCTTTAACTTAATAGTAGCCTGCAATAAGCTCTGCCTTTGCTCTACTTATACTTACCTAACCTTTAAATAACAGCTACTTTGCATCTCCCTCCTTAGCACCCTTAGCTGCAGCAGCAGCGGTCTAAGCCTAGCCCTCCTCTTCTAGGTAGTCTAGCATCTGCTGCACCTGCGTCTTAGAACAAGCAACCTGCAACTAATAGCTTCTGTCTTGCTAAAGAACGCCTGCCTTATTAAAGATCTAGCAGAGGCGACACTTATAAGCTTAGTTAATAGGTCTGTTTACACTAATACTCTATTTAGAAGTAAGCGCATTAATTAGAAATCTAGCTGTTATAAGTAGGTACAGCGCAGCTTAACTGTAGATAGAGTCTGCTTCTCTAATTTCCTTAACAGCCGCATGTTGCCTTTTCCTAGTTTTAATTACAATATCTGCACCTTTGCGCTTTATTGCAGTCTTAATTTTGTTTAAGATAAAGGTTTACAAAGAGCAGTGTTTTTAAAGATGCAAGTTTATTATAGAGAAGCTAAAGGTTGCTAAACAAGTTATAAGCAGGTTAAGAGTTTATAAATCCTAGCACAGATATCTTGCTCCTAGGGGCAAGTAATGCCTAGACTTGTTAGCCCCTGCTAGCTCCCCCTGCTAGAGATACCTAGCTTCTATTCCTTGCCTTTAGGGGCAGCTTCTGTTCCTTGCCCCTAGGACAGCTTCTGTTCTTTGCCCCTAGGGCAGCTTCTGTTCCTTACCCCTAGGACAGCTTCTGTTCCTTGCCCCTAGGACAGCTTCTGTTCCTTGCCCCTAGGACAGCTTCTGTTCCTTGCCCCTAGGGGTAAGTTCTGTTTTTGCCCCTAAGGCAGCTTCTGTTCCTTGCCCCTAGGGGCAAGTTCTGTTTTTGCCCCTAGGGGCAGCTTCTGTTCCTTGCCCCTAGGACAGCTTCTGTTCCTTGCCCCTAGGACAGCTTCTGCTCCTTGCCCCTAGGGCAGCTTCTGTTCCTTGCCCCTAGGGGCAGCTTCTGTTCCTTGCCCCTAGGGGCAAGTTCTGTTTTCGCCCCTAAGGGCAGCTTCTGTTCCTTGCCCCTAGGACAGCTTCTGCTCCTTGCCCCTAGGGGCAGCTTCTGTTCCTTGCCCCTAGGACAGCTTCTGTTCCTTGCCCCTAGGGGCAAGTTCTGTTTTCGCCCCTAGGGGCAGCTTCTATTTCTTGCCCCTAGGGGCAAGTTTAGTTTTCGCCCCTGGGGGCAAGTTCTGTTTTCGCCCCTAAGGGCAACCTAACCCTAAGCCATCAGTACAGTTTAGGTGAATAGTATTCTAATCTAGGTACTTATCTCTTAATAGTAGCACTAAAGAACTGTGCTTTAAAAGTAAAGAAAGTTTCTGTCTTGTTTATATAGAGTTTATTAAAAGTAGCCTAGCTCTTAGCTCTCTTATTTTTTATAATAAAATAGAATTTAAGTAGGTTAATTATATTTTCTGCAATCTTAAAATAGTTAGATAAGGTATTAGATAGGTATTAGGGCTCTAGGTACTCCTTAGCTAGGCTAGAAGTATATCTCTAGACTAACGCTATGCAGGCGTGCTTACTCTAATAGTAGTCTGCATTAATCTCTAATTAGTCCTAGATTAAGGCTTGCTATTAGTAAAAGGTTAAGTTATAACTATTATTAAAGACATTAATAGATAGTATTCTTTTAGATAGTTTTATGCATATAGTATTATTAATTAAAATCTTAGACTAGAACTTTAGAGGTTAAGGTTATTCTAAGAGAGTTAGTAGTAATTTAGTGCTAAGTAAGAGATAGTCTAGAGCAATTATAGCTTGCTATAGTTCCTAGATTTCTGCATAAAGCTAGTCTACTAGTTAAGCTAAGTCCTCCTTTTCTTAGTCTAAATCTAGTATAGGTTCTATACTAGTTTTTACTAGATTAAGGGATAAAGTAGGATTAGACACCTCTGCTGTTACCTTTAAGGTTAAGCCTTAAGTATATACTAATCTTTAAGTTAGTTCTTTTAAACTTAGAGTAATAGTAGCAGATATTAGAGTTAGGTCTAATTTTGCTAAGTTTTTAATAGTCTCTAAGTTTCTACTTTAGTGTAATCTTACACAGCTATTCTAAAGTAATCCTAATACAGTAGTTTAGGAAGTCCTAAACCTAAAAGCTTTAGTTATTAAGAGATTATAGAGATTCTAGCTATAATAAAATAGTAGATATAATAGTATAGTCTAAATTAGTCCTAAATTAGATAGGGCTTAGATATAATCTAAGCAAAACAAGTAGTAATATTATTTAAAGGCTATTACTAGCTAAGACAAGTTTTTCTGTATAATGTAACAACACAGGTTATAAGAGAGTAATCTAGATAGGGTCTAAAGTGTCTACTACTAGGCATATAGGAGTGCTAGGACTAGAGGCTATACTAAAGATACTATTCTCTACACTTATAGGTCTTATATAAAAGGATACAGAAAAACTACTCTACAAAGCTATACAGACTGCCCCCCTTATATATACCTTCCTAGGGTTATTATCTAAGGTGAGTACAAATCAGGTAGCTATCAGATAGGTGTCAGTTGACTCAGGGGTAATAATATAATGTGACGTTGTGAACGTTACATTAGTACTGTGTGCTAGCAAACTACTTATTATATATACTAATACTAATAAATGCTCTTAGAACATTTACATTACCTTTTTATACTTTCTTACTGTGCTAGCCTTCTATACTATACCTAATCTACCNGAGTACAAATCAGGTAGCTATCAGATAGGTGTCAGTTGACTCAGGGGTAATAATATAATGTGACGTTGTGAACGTTACATTAGTACTGTGTGCTAGCAAACTACTTATTATATATACTAATACTAATAAATGCTCTTAGAACATTTACATTACCTTTTTATACTTTCTTACTGTGCTAGCCTTCTATACTATACCTAATCTACCTAGAATAGATAGATTAGTTACCTATATATTAATAAATGCAGCTTGCAACTTTTTCTTATAAATAACATGCCTAGCTAACTACTGCTTTTTATCTACACTCTTAAAAGTATTATGCTTATACTGTAAAAAGTTCTAATTAAGTTTTATCTTAGCTAGATTATCTACTAAATTATTATAATTAATAAGTAGCAATAAGGTAGCACTAACTGCAAGCTAGCTATCTTTATCTATATCTAACTTTAATAACTCTTATTATAACTCTATCTGTGCTATCTCTACTAATTTGTAAATTATAGACTACAAACTAGGCATTATAAACTAGATATATCTATATAGCAATATATCTCCTATCTACTAAATTATACTGTCTGTATTAGTGTTAAACTAGATCTTTATCCTGTAAGTGTGTAACTATAATAACTAGTTAATTAGGCTTAGTATCTTACTATAATAAGTAAGCATTATAAATCTATTAGCTATTTCTTAGACTAAATTAAAATAGCCTAAAGCTAAGTCCTCTGCATCCTCTTTAATAAACCTGTCTTTTTCTATAATTTCTGCTACACGCTCTTTTTGCCTCTTTACAGTGCTGTATAACACTAATATTCTTGCAACAGTAATAATAGCTAAAATAGTAGGTGTGTATACTAATAGGTCCTTCTAACTATAATCTGTGTCTACGCCTAGCACTGCAGCAGCACTAACTAATACGCTCTTGTACTTATTATCTTTTAATAGATAATTTAACATTAAAATTAAAAATGCTAAAATATAGCCCTTTAGCTTTTCTTCCTTATCTTTGCTTAAATCCTCTTTACTATCTATATTCTTATCCTCTTCTTCTTTGCAAACTAAATCTTTATCTCTCTTATCTATATTATTGCCTATAATCTGTTTAATTTTCTACAACTATTTTATTTGCCCTCTAGTTAGTTAGTACTGTAGTCTTTTTCCTCTTATCTCTTTCTTAGAATTATTATCCTTAATATCCTCCTTCTCTGTAACTTGTTGTCTAACTTTATCTAACTTATGCATCTGCTAAATATACTAGATAACTAGTAACTAATAGTAGCTGTACTTAGTTATAGTCTTGCCTATCTAGCGTGTATTAAATAGCTTCTTATTACTATTACTACCTACTTCTTAGCAGTTAATATAGTTTATAGCTAGAAAGCTAACTACTTTAGCACACAACACTTGCTAAGCCCTCTAAATTACTATCTCTACTGCCTAATATACCTTAGCTAATGCCCTCTTGTTTCTCTTTAGCTTCTAGATTAATGCTAGCAGCTACTTACAGTCTAAACTACCTAAATACTAGGCCTAGCTAGTTCTGCTTAGCTATGCATATGTAACATACTAGTTGCTATCTAGCTTTATCTTGTTATTTATACATTTTTTAGCCTAGTCTAATACTTCTATAGTCTCTTTAAATGTTGCCTACAGCTGCTGCTTTATAGATAAGTCCTCTATGTCTACCTTTATATCTTCTTCTTCTATTTCTTCTGCCTTACTTAAATTAGTAACCTTCCTTGCACTTACTTTAAAAAGTTATCTTAGTCTCTTTATGCAATTAAACTTCTAATATACTACATTACTTATTTATATTCTCTCTGCTTTGCTTTGCTATTTTTATAGAAGCCTACCTTTTTTTTATAAGTTCTTCTAACTATAGTACTTACAGTAATACTTTTATATATCTTTAGTACACTAAAGAATCTATCTGCACAGTAAGCTGCTATTAGCTTTAGTAGCTGCACACTTTAATCTAGTATACTAAATTATTAAGTATAGCATAGGCTTAGACTTAGGCAACAGGTATATAACCTTATCTTCTCTCTCTGCTAATCTATCTATATTGTGTATAACTTAATAAATTGCCTTACGTACCTTCGCTATTAAGTATATATAATAAGCATTTAAATAGACTTTAAAGCAGGACTTTTCTATACTAAAGTTATAATCTTTATAAATTGCAATGCAGTATTAAGGTATAAAAATAAAAATAAGTTATAAACTAATCTATAACTGTATAAGGCAGTAATAATACTTAAAGAGTAAAGTATACTAGTTAGATTTATAAACTAGTTAATACTATCTTACCTTTTTTATATAGATAAAAAAGAGGAAACCTTAAAGCTAAGATATTTTAGGCTATTAGTGTTAAAAAGTACTAATATAAAGATAAGAACTTTAAAAGGTCCTAAGTTTTATTTCTTATACTATGCATTAAAGCACTTAGATAAATTTTAAAATATCTAAAGAATATATTTTATAGAACAGCAAGTTCTGCACATTTTTTATACCTAAGTTTTTATATTAAACTAGAAAACTAGTAAATCTAATTTAAAACAAGATTTTAAATTAGATAAGCTATTCCTGCAACATTTTTTTGTTAGCAAAAGTAAATCAGATATAGTAAATCCGTTCATCCTATTACTGTTAGAGATATTTAGGTTAAATTTACTTGCACAGTTACTGTGCTTAGTCAGAGTATATAGTACACTTAGGCTAAGTAACTTTAAGATAGTTATATAGTGCAACAGGCAAAGTGTATTTAAGGATAATTAGCTGCCCTACCTATAGAAGCACTAACATATACAGTATGTAATTATAAGGTTTATAGAAATACAGCTCTATAGGATAAATTCCTAATACACTAGAGAAGTGTATAATAGCACTGCAATTTATGTTCTTATCCTGTAAGAGGTCTGTCTAGAATATTACAAGAAGCTAGAAAAGGCTTTTATAGATAGTATCTAGTAATAGCTAAAGCAGAACACTACTATTAGCTTATTTACTTACTATAGAAAAAATTTCCTAGATGTAGTTTATTATAGATACTTAAGCTGTAATTAAGTAAAGCCTTAATATTTTGCTTATAAGCTCCTTTATATTTTATAATAAAGCTAAAATCCTAAATATATAGCAGAGAAACTGCTTATAGATAGCATAGTATTTTTGCTTAGTCTGTTTATGTTAGAGAAGCTTAAATAGAAAGGCAAGAAAAAAAGACGTCTAGCTCTGCAACTAGTAATAAAGGACGCATAAGGTTTACTTAAAGGTTATTTTACATTACTAGAAGACAATCTTACTAGTTTTAATAATCTTTTAAATAACCTGTTTAGACTCTGCTAGGCTTACATATTTAAAGCTATTCTAGAGACCTAGATTAAGACTTACTAATGTAGTTGCAGATAGAAGTGCAGCAGCTGCAATAATAAGTTGAATATGCTTATTAGCAAACTATGTTAGCTACTTGCAGCTTTAAAGCTATTTAGTATTTTTATTATATTTTAGCTCTTTATCTAAAGCTATTAGAATGCTTTGCTCTTTTAGCAAGCACTGCTCTTCTTTAGCCTCTATATATATTAAGTCTTCCTCTTTACTTATAGAGTGCAGATATTACTAAGGCACTTATTAGTCTAATAAGCTCTGTTTAGTTACAATTAAATATTTAAATAAGTAATTTGTCTAACTCTGTAAAAAATATTTAAATTTAGATTATTCTTGCAAGTAATTAGAGGCAGTAATGTTGTGTTTTTCCTTTACATGCTTTCTGATATTATCTTAATTTATTATCTTAAACATTAAGCAAAAAGGACAATAGAATCCTAGAGCAGGTAATGCAAGGTAAGAGAGTAGCATAGATATATTATTGCGTAGTTTTAGATTATAGAAGCTTTGCGCAGCAGGCAAGCTGTTAAATTGTGCTATAGTTATACACTGCAATCTATAAGAAACCTTATAATAAGTGCACAGATAATTACTAAGGTTCTTAAAAGGTACAGCAATCTAGCATAATATGCAGATAATTACTTTTTTACTTATAATAAAAGTAAGGAAATCTAAAACAACTAGTTTAAATTCTATAGCAGACTTAGATAATTAGATATACTGTAATAATTAGTAACACTTATAGACATGCTAGAAATAGACTTAGGTGTTAATACTATCTAATTCTTAACTATTTTTGCGCAGTTAGAACAACGCCTGTTAGGAACAAGGTAAGTAAGTAAGATATACAGAGTAAGAACTGCTAAACTATGTTTGTTGTGTACATAAATATAACAAAGTTAGGTTACTAGTAAAGATTTAAATATTAACGCTAGACTAAAAGCATGCGTTTAAGGGGGTAGCTTTGCGCTATGCTACTTTAAGAAGGATCATATGCTGTTCCACGTAGCATCATATACTAGGCCTAGATAGCTACTGTTGTTTCACCTGCGTATATAACGTCTCTAGGAGTAGCTCTCTCTGTCTCTACCTAACTAAAGCTGGTAGTGTTGCAGACGTGTATATTTAAGCCTAGGTCTAGGATCCATTAATTAACAATTGGTAGAGCCTTGTGCTCTCCTAGATGTGGCATTGTGGCTAAGAAGGACTAATAAGTTGCAAAGCTCTGGCCTAGGTGACTAGGCTGCTTGCTGTTGTTAAAGCTAAGAGGCTCCTAAGTAGCTAGCAAGAGCGTCTTGCTATTTCTAGTAAGGTTTCTTTCTATCTTCTTAACACGCTCTTTATCTTTTAGAGCTTTAGTAACACGCTCTAGTCTCTCTTTCTCTAGCTAGAAGCTTTTTGGCTAGTCTGAGATAAGATAGAAGCACTTAGAATAGTAGTGCTTGTCTCTACACACACACGTTAGTGTTGGCTATTTGCTAGTAGATTGCTCCTAGCCTTAGCCACAAGATTAGCTTTAACTTAAGCCTTGAGCTTAAGCCTTGTAGTAGCTAGGTGCTAAGGCTAGAGTTGTAAACGTTCCTAGTAACGTAGTACTAGCCTGCATAGTGCGTCAGTAGTAGGTTCTGAATTAAGACATATAATCTGCAAGAGGTTTAATAGTATCTACTTCCCCTAAGATCTCCTTTTCTATTAAGCCTTAGTAAGTAGCTGCAGCCTATTCTAGTACTATGCTTCTTACTATAGTTAGAAAGTTATCTTATGCTTAATAGCCTGTAGTTTTAGGTAGTTTAGCCTGCCTATATTAGTTAATAATATTAATCTAGTTATCTAACTAGTGTTTAACTTCTCTGCTTTAAGGCTTCTCTTGCAGTGCTCTATACTTAATAATAAGCTTTTAAGCTTATGTAGCAGTAGTAGGTGCTAGCTGCTGCTTTAAGGCTATTAGCCTGCTGTGTAGGTCCTCTATAGTAGAGATAAGATAGAGATAGCATGTAGCAATTATGCTGCTAATCTCTATTATTAGTTTACCCTCCCTGCATTTTAGTTTAGTGTACTCTGCCTGCTTTTGCATCTAGTTATAGAGCAGCTTAATATAGAGCGCCTGCTCTGCTATAGATAGGTTACTAATAGACATTACATCTAGTTTTACCTATTGTGCAATAGGTTTCTAAGGGGCTCTAAGGATAGGTAGTTTGTCCTTAGGTTGTGTAATATTGCAGTACTCCTATATACTGTCTACTACAGCTCTTTCTTGCTGTAGTTAGTACCATGCTTCTTAGTCTGCTGGTTTGTCTAGGATAACAGTTACTCAAGCAACTGCTAAGTCACTGCGGAGTGTTATATTGGTAGTAGTGGTAGACTGCTGTTGCTTCAAGCTGCTGTTGCTGTTGTTGCTACAGTCTCACACACAATAGATTGATTAGTGCTGATCAATAGATAGATTGATCAATAGATTGATCAATAGATAGATAGATGGCTGTTGCTAGATGTTGCTAGCAGCTATAGAAAAGATAGAAAAAGATAGACAAGTTTTGTTAATTGCTAAAGCAATCTGGGCTTATAACTGTGAGTAAACAATTAGGAGGAACTTGTTTTTTATTATTAGGAGTATAGGACTCAGAGACTATATAAGAGTTGAGTCCTCACGTGCGAGCACACGTGCTTGCACACGTGCGCTCACGAGTGTAGGCTGACACAATACTTATTTCAGCACAATTTAAACCCCAAATTGCGTCTTAAATTGGTTAGGCCTAACATCTCGCCTTATATCAGGTAGGCTCTAGTAAAGAGAGATTAGTCTAGGTAGAGAAAACAGCGCCTTATAGACTAAAATCTGCATAGGTATTGTTGTATTTAATCTAGCTAGTTAGATAGATTAATACAATATAAATAAAGAAAAAAAAACATGTAGGCTGACAGGTTCCGTTTTTGTACTATGCATGTATTTTTAGCATTATTGCGCTTAAGCTTGTTCATTAGCAAATTATTTGCAATAAAGTAAGTTGACGTTTTAGTCAGTCAGTTGCTTACTTTACTATTTACACTAGTCGTGTCATTGCGTGCAGCGATAACTAAGAGATCTTGATCAGCACAGAAGGATTCACGTACTTCATCAGTCATCCGGCCAAATCAGTCATCCGGTCAAATCAGTCATCCGGTTAAATCAGTCATCCGGTCAAATCAGTCATCCTGCCAAATCAGTCATCCAGTCAGCCCCACCAAACCAATCTCAAACGGTGGCGGAGCAACCTACCCCAGCACAACGTGACAATCTTCTCAGACAGATCAGAGCGAAGAGTAGAGGGGGACAAGAGATTTACCTAGCGCATTGTTGCGTACTAAAGGGGGGCGAAGTTTAAATAACAGAGGTTACTACACAAGAACTTACACGTATTTAATGCAAAGGCAGTAAGAGTATTGCAAAGACTACTATAGATCTTACATAAGGTACACACACAGAGACTAGACTAGGAATAAATATGTATTAATAGCACCTTAGTTGTATAGAGCCTTTAAGGAAACGCACTTTAATTTTCATGAGAGGAATTTACAGAGCATTACAGAGAAACAAACGTGCTAAATACATAGTTTAAGTAGACGTCTAATCATAATAATTAAAAGAAATAAATGAGCAGATAAACTTGCAAATGCAGATTCTAAAAATCTAATGTCTCTGTATAGCTTTGCAAATGTCTTAAAAGTTATAAGTGCATAATTAAAAGAAAAGATAGTTATTAAGCCATTTTGAAAATAAGTGCTAAGAGAAATAGTTAATTTAAATATCTTTTTTAAATATCATTTAGAAGCTTAAATGTTAACTTTTTAAAGAACTCATATAGCTTAAACTAGTACGTCTAGTGCTTGCTTCACTAATCTTAATTAAGACAATGTAAGGGGACTTCTAGCAGTAGAAGTGCAAATTTTAACATAAAGATGCAAACACACACTGCTTGTGTGGAAAACTAAAAACACCAGAGCACATTGTCTAATGTGCACAAACCACGTAGCTTTACAAAAGGTAGCTACTGCAACCTACAGCCCCTCTAAAAACTAGGGAAGAAGTAACAAAATATCTTATAACACTGCTAGATAGCTTAACAGACTTGTAAGCCTTCCTGCATATAACAGGAACAACATAGACAACGCACACTACTACATAGGGGAGCGTCTAACGCAGAATACTCCCCATATCTATTGTAGTAAAACAGGCACCATCTGTGCAGACAAACCTACCCCCCCTTTACTTACTTATGCTTTTCTCCTATTGCAACATTTTTCTTCTAGTACAACTCTTAGTAAGTCTCTTAACACCTACTCTCTTTATCCTTTCTTCATTCTTCCCTCTTTTGTCTCTGTGTATTTAACCTACTTTATTTGCACTAATAGGTTACAAAATTCTTAGCTACAACTAGGACCTTATAAAACTTGCATGAGACACACGCTCTTACAAGGCTTAGACAAACACAGACAGAACATTCCTAAACAGCAAGGAATAGAACGCGTAAAGGAAGCAAGGCTTATTAGCATTGCTAAAACGCAAAAAGAATAGACAACTGCAGTAGTAAGTTTTCCATGTAATTCTTTAGCTTAGTCTGTCCTTATGCCTTACAGGAGGCTTACTTTTAAACGTCAAACTGCTTTCATTAATGCTGATAATTCAATTCAAAATAGATTAAGATATTACCTAGACTATAATATAAAAAAGCTTAAACTTTATAATAAATATTATAAATTTAACATTTTTACTTAAAACAAAGTAGTATCAAAGTAGGTTTATGATAGTTTCCCTCCTGCAGAAATAGATAGAGATAATAATAGGAAAACTAAGAGCGTATTAGAGAGATGAATGTTAAATAAGTAGACAAATTTTAAAAATCATTCTAAAATTAAGAATTCTTTTAAAACCGTTTATATAAAGAAAAACAAAAAAAGAGAACTTTTAATTTTTAAGAGTTTTATTTTAATTTTAAATATCATAAACTCGCTATGTACTCAGAGGTAAATTAAATAACTGATTCCTTAACTATGTTCTTTAGTCTAGCTCTATGTAACGTTCACAACGTCACATCCTAGACTACCCCTGAATCAACTGGCAACTATCTAGAAACTACCTCATACTCACCTACTCTAGATGGCAATAACTAGGACATGGTATACATAAGGAGGCCAGCTGATTAACTCCATAAATTAGGTTTTCTTCAACATTTTGTAAAAGACCTATAGGTATTAAGAATAATATCTATAGCGTACACTTATGTTATAGTACTCCTCTATGCCTTGTAGTAGGCACCGGACCTAAATGCGATTACTCTCTACTTACCTACGTCATTACATGAACTTTTTAAGACGCTACCTGAGTAAGGGAAACTGCTTGGTTAGGCAGACGCATTGCTTTTCAGATGCATTCAGTGTACAAATACCTTCCGTCGCGTTGAACACATCACGGGATTGAGCCCACTCCGGGATTCAACCCAAACGGGGTAATAAACCCAAACCAGGGTTTAAGCTAGCCTGATTATCCAATTTTTGCTTTAGATTAATTCGTTGACGCCATGTATTTGCAAAATTTAGTCATACTGCTGATCATTTTATTCACAGCACTTGGCACAGACTCAATCCTGCACCCTGCTGTATTATGATTGTCTGCACGTCTTTTAGTAATAAATCGTTCGGCCGAGATGATCTGAGAGAGATAGATATCCCTTGGAGGAATTCGCGATTCTTGAAATCTGCTTTAATGTTACTACATGGTACGCGTATGCAGTGCTAAAACTTAATTCAACCACGCGTGTTTTATCTTTACTCACAGTCAACTGGTTTAATATGTAGCATTCATCTTAATGTCTTCATAATTGCGATATAAAAGTTACTTATAAAGCTAACGCTATAAAAATTTGGTTGAGCTGAGCTGACTTACGCTTCAGACATCAGCATCAAGATGTTGTCGATATTTTCAGTAAATGTGCGCACTGTCCATCTTTTTTGATTTTCAGCGCTACGAATTGTATTTTTGTGATTGATAACAGTAGCCAGCTGGCGTGGTCCCGTCAGAAAAATACGGTAAAGCATACGAGAGCAATTTGCACTAGAATAATTGTGGCATACTTTGCGCTAAACAGTTCGTGTAAGGTTTTTTTGTGGGATGGATTTGCGCTTTAATTAATTTTTTCTGGACGAGGGGATTTCTAGTTTAGTTCGCTTTTCCTTCCACATCAAGCTGTGTAGATTCCCACTCGAATAGAAGTGAAAAAACAGCGATTAATCGCAAACCGCAGCATATATGTAAAAGGTTCTTCCTTTGATAGCTCTCAAATTGCGACAACTTAGTATTCATATATTGATAATATATAAGTAATTGCAGAAGAGTCTTGAAATAATCAATTTCCGTCTTGCATTCAAGGAAGCGGCATTCGGGCTAATTACCTTGCTAGATGATTTATAATTCGTAAAGTAGTGAGCGGAATTAAGATAAGGAATAGATTGAGACTAAGACCTGCTTGGTAATCTGCCTTTCTAGTTACAGCAGTACTGCATATAAAATTCTATATATTAGGCTGAAATCTTCCTCAAGGATAGGCAAAAGTCGGATCATTCGACTCCATACCTTTTACATATCAAAGCATTTCCAGTTACACAGATCTATATTTTCCATTTACTCAAGCTTTTAGTATGGCTGATACGACAAAGAACTTTGCGGCGATTTTGCCTGCTATCGCAAGTCCTTTAATTGTTGAAGAGCGCCCAATTCCGACCCCAGGCTCAGGTCGGGTCCTGGTCCACAATCACGCTATTGCTGTGAACCCAATCGACTGGAAGAGACAGGACTGGGGAATAGCTATTCAGAGTTACCCAACTGTTCTTGGAAGCGGTGCGTTTTTTTGTAAACTTGCGTCAGAGACTTTGCTTACGTATCTTATTAGATGTTAGCGGAGTTGTTGTAGCTGTTGGCCCAGATGTAACTACGTTTAAGAAAGGAGATCGTGTTCTCAGCTTCGCGGACGGATTCTTGTCCGGCGAGATGGATAATTCTGCGTTCCAAACATTCACTGTCGTGCGGGCAGCAACTACCGCAAAGATTCCTGACCACGTGGACTTCGAACATGGCGCCATGATTCCTACGACTGTCGCGACTTCTAGTATTGCTCTCTTCAACGACCTGGCACTTCCCCTTCCTAAATTTGACTCTGAAGGAAGAAATATAGCATCAATCCTCGTATGGGGGGGTGCTTCTGGCGTCGGGTCTATGGCTATTCAGCTAGCACGTTTGGCGGGTCTTCGTGTTTATGCTGTTGCAAGCCCAAGACATCACGCATACCTTAGATCTCTTGGAGCGAATGCGCTATTTGATTACAATTCATCCACAGTCATTGCAGACATCATTGATACAGCAAATCATGCAGGACAGCCAATTCGTCACGCTCTTGACGTTATTTCAGAGGCGTCGACAGTTAAAGCCACCGCTAAAATACTCCAAGAATCAGGCGGGGAAGGGAGCAAGCTAGCGCATTTACTTCCATGGCCAGAAAATGAGATTCAACCGGATGGAATCGAGTTACGCTCTGTTTCAGGGGAAAACATCTGGACTACGAGGGAGGACATTTCCACGTGGCTTTTCCATACTTTCCTTCCAACAGCACTTGAAGAAAAGAAATTATTACCTAGTCCAAATCTGCAAGTTGTAGAAGGTGGGCTTTCAAGTCTACAAGTAGCAATGGAAATAGTTAAGAAAGGGGTCAGTGGACAAAAACTTGTGGTAACATTGAACCACTAGGATATATATGTTATTACAACTAGGTTAATGCACATAAAAAGAGCTTTCGATTCAATTAAGACTAAGAGGTTATACGTGCGTGCCTTTGTTTATTTCGTCGATAACATTTATTTGGTTCGAGGTGAATTTCTTACTCTTGGTTCCTATGCTTGCAATACAATGCTGGTACACTTCCTGCACAAATTTACTTGAAGCACACCAAGCAGAAAATTGTCAAATATCATTAACAAGCTAGCTTTCAAGCGTCAGGAATAGGTCGTTGATACTCTAGGTGCTATTGAGGCCTTCGGTGTGGCATTGCCAGGGTCGCCCATCACTTCAGACTCGGGCTGGTAAATCAAGCGCCAAGGTAAATTATAATATATTTAACTAATCCTAATTCGATTTCAGGGGTACCGAATACTACCAGTAATCGGGGCGTCGAGTTCTTAGCTTTATCACATCACACACAAGGCAGATTTGAAATGCCCCATCACGTTAGTGAGCGTGTTTGTGCAAAGGAATTCTAGATTCATCTTAAGACTTAGCTGATCAAAATTTGTAATACAAAAGTACACTAATCAAACTATGTTAAACTTTAAAAATCATTTGATTATTTCAATTACAAAACTGTCTTTCAACTTGTGTTTTCTAATGACACTGACAACTTACACGACATGACACATTTATGAAAATTCAAAGGAAAACGCATATCATCAAGAAATGGTTTAGCCAAGATCATTACTTGAACATAGGCCTTTTAACCTACATGGGAAGAGCACTGAACCTTATCACCGTCAAATGATAAATAATTAAGATTCAAAATAGCTATTAAGCACCCCGTAATGTCATACGATAACTGCTTCAATCGTGACTCTTGCTGTCTCCACTATGTGTATAGCGTTGAATGCATGCGCTTTCGATCTCAGCTCAAATCAATACCTGGTATGCGTGTGCGTAAACACGAACGCAATCAATAACACTAGTAGTAGCAATTCTGAATGATGTGTTATTTATAGTTTTTAGTGGTCTAAAACTTAGCTTGCGCAATTCAAATAAGAATGCGCTAAGTTGTCAGAGTTTAGAAGCAAGGCGCAAGCAACTGAGCAATCTTAAGCTAGTTACAACTTGGCTTGCAGAGGTCTTGATCAACACACCTTAGGGCCTAAAGTGTTCAGAATTCATAAATGTACTAGATGAAAATAAAAGTCTGTCAAGTTAGTCATTGTAGAGATTTTTCAGCGCGTGCTGCCTGAGAATGGTTACAACCGTGTAGACTCTAAAGATCTCCTCGAAACACTAGGCCTAGTCTGATGACCATTGAAAAACGTAACAATTTATTAAAAGAGAAAACTGTAAGTATAACTCTTACTTCTTTTACAATTATTACAACTTCTTACTTTGTCTTAACGATAAGGGAAGTTGTCTGCGGCTAATATCACAGGATATTCTTTTACTAAGACTTCACAGCTATGCGCAATGCATCATATATGTTGTGTTATCTTAACACGTGCAAATTCGCCGGGCTAGTTAAATTGGCTTCCTAAACAGTTAAGATCCTTAGCTTCGTCATCGTTTCAATAAGGTACGTTGCACATAAACAAGAACAGCGTGCGCCTGTAGAGTGAAACGAGATTATATAACCTCATAATAGTATGTTTCTTCCAAGAGCCCTTCATTATAATCTTCTTACAAATGATTGTACTATGTATGAATAATAAACCTATGACCTTATGTAATAGGCTGCACTCTATGGTTTTACAGTTCAGTATCCTTGCGGCAGCACAATTACGCCCGAATAACAGCTGGGCCACCAGAATGGAAACAACTAACGCCCAGATTTGCCATAGACCCTAATATAGGAAGCACAAGAATAATACAAGAACAACTTTTTGTACCGAGCTAAGTCAATACATTTCTACGTAGCTTCAGTCCTAAAGGGCTTAGCCATTTACGCTTTGAAAAAATAAATTTTCTGCGAATTGTAATTGAGCTTCTTACTTAATAATTTCTTCTTATACTTCTAGATGACAAGCGCAAACTTGATCTAGACAAATTACATTTTTTGGTTAGTAGATAAAGCCAAATAAACTGAATTATTATTAGCTATTAACTCTTACTCTTACTCTTTAAGAAACTATCGTCATATGCTTGAATTAAAGAAGAAATTTTAATGACTGTCAAAATATGAACTACAACTAACTATCACGCCTCTTGTCTAGACACTATGTAGGTTGAGATTATGTTACGTGTCCTACATGCAAAGGCTGTTGAAATATGAAATCTCCATCAAGGAAACTAACAAATTACATAACTAATTCTATATTTGCTTCAATCTTTGTTAAATTAGTTAAGAATGAATTATTTTAACCCTTCTAATTTTTACAAAAATAATTACAAAAAACAGATATAAAACCAAGATAATATAAAATTAACTAACTAATTCTTAATTTAATTAATCTACTTACTATGCTAGTATAGTAAAAAAGTTAATTTAAGATTTAGATTTTTCTTAAGAGTAACACTTAAATTATTACTATAAATTCATCTCTAAATGCATGAAATACTTGTAGGATTTTAGAAATATTAGTATAAAACAAGTGAACTCAAAGGATGATCTATTAAGATTAGATACAATATTATTTAAAAAAAATTGGAAAGTTTATAAAAGAAGAACAATTTGTAAGAAATTAGTCTACCTAACGTTTTTTCTGCACCATTAAGGGCATTATGATAATAATTACTTGAAGCAATCTTGCTTCTAAGAAGCTGAAACTTATAAAACTATTATAGCTTTAAAAAACTATCTTAGCTTAATTATCTCTAGAGAATATGCGCAGAAATAAGTAACTAAGCACTAAAGAGAAAGTATAAGAAAGCTATTAAAAAAAATATAATAGAGACCTATTATATAAAATAAGATAACCCCTAAAAATAAATTATTAAATTCACTACTTCCTAGTAAATACTACCAAAACTCTACCTCTTACATCTTTGCACTAAAATTAAAGCCTCTCTGCTAATTTTTAGAATAACTGCTAAAACATATATAGACTATTATTACTGACCTCCTTGACTAAAATTAATAATGTTATTTAAATTTAAAATTTAAAATTATAGATTTAAGCTTTAATTATTTGTTCATACTTATTTAGACTAAAATTAAAATTGCTACTATTATTCGAACTTTTATAATACAAGAAAGATAAGATAACATTTTTTAACTAAGTAGTACTTAATTTTACATAATACTGCTAAGCATAAAAAAGTTAAAAACTTCTTAATAAAAGAAGAAAAAGTAGTATTTTAATATCATGAGAATAGATTTCTTAAAAACTAATTTTAATAACTTAAAACTTTCTTAAAACTATATTTAACAGTGTTACTAAATAGGAAATTTAAAGTGGATCTTATATCTCTTAAATAACTTACATACTTTTATAAGGGATTAACTAGAAAACAAGATAACTTAAAAAATTCTATCTTAAAGTTCTACTTAATTCTATACATTTTCTAAGTTTAGTTTTTTTTAGTTTGTGTTTAAAAAAAAAATAAGAGAAAAGACAAAATCGAGTAATTAAAGTAAAGATAAGGTTAGTAAGGTTTTAGTAGATACAGCTAACTAATAAGAAAGGAGAAAGTATAAATAATAGAGGAAACGAATAAGAAGCCTAAGAAGATAATTAAGGTAAAGCAGTGTTAAGTATCTAAAGCTATTATTTACAAAAGAACAGTTTTTAATTTTTTTTGTTTTTTCTTCATTTATATTATGATAATCTATCTAACTAGCTGAATTAAATACAATAATGCCTATACATACAATAGTCTATAAGGTACTGTTTTCCCTCCTAGTCTAAGCTCTCTTTTCTAGAGCCCTAGAAGCCTAGTATAGGAGTAGTAGTGCTCTCACTACGTGGCTTAATAACATTAGATTATTCTAGAGCAGGTCTATTTTAATGTAGTAGGCATTTAGGTTAAGGCTCCTGCAGCAGGCAGCTATCTAGGCTGTTGGTATTTCTTGTTTTTGTGCGTTGCAGAGGCCTGTTGCTAGGCCCCTGTTGCACATTGTCGTGGCCTCTTGGTGGCCCCCTGTTGCGCGTTGCAGAGGCCTATTGTTAGGCCCCTGTTGCATGACCCCAACCTAGGTGAGTACATTTGGTAAACTGTCAAAAGGAAACTCCTAATGCTTTGTCCTGTGTTCGTCCTAGCATGGAATAACTCAATAGGAGTGGAATCAATTTTGTGAGAGCTTGGACAAAGGACGGTTATCCATCTTGGACAATGGACAAATAAGTTTATTCAATTTAATACACTGTCATTAAAAATTGGAAATAAAAGATTTTATATTTTTAGTAATGATAGTCTATGACATTTCTATAATCTAGTCTTTTCATTAAGTTTGTTATTGATAAAGTTAGATTTGTTTCAATATTCAAAGTCGATCTTAGTGGGATAGTCTGAGTGTGCCTATGAAATTCTTTTGTCCTGTGACTGTACTTCAAAGATCGACCCTCAGAACTCTGCCTCCGCTTACGCCGGGGTTGGTAAGAGGAAAGTCAAGCCCCCCCCCAGTCACAATATACACACTGTTGAAGTCGGCCTTGTTACGGCCCAATGCAGCAGACGTTGCATTCAGGCCCTCTGCTACGGTTCGAAAGTTCTGGCCAGGGATGTCGATTTCAATCAACGTGTTGCGGGGATTAGTGGCGGCCCAAGCCTTCTTCCCGTCCCTAGATAGAATGAAGTCATCTACAAGGGTTCCATTCGTGATGACTGTAGATGGTCCGGTTGGCTTGCCGTCCTTAAGCGAGATAGGGACCTTTAGAAATAGATTTGACGCGAAGTTGGCGTAGAACAAATCAGAGCCATGCATGTGGATCCCAGTGACTCCTGCCACCCCAGGCACTGAGGACTTAGTGGTAGCGTCACTTATGACAACAGAGTAAGCACCTGTTCTGACGTCTAGTCTCAGAATATGGCCGGCTCCAGAGTCAGATATCAGAATGGCAGAGTTGTCGTTGGGTCCGAGTCGGCATAAGGTGTTCAGAAACGTGGTCTCTGAGAGGTCTGCAACCAGCGAAAGCTTAGCTGGTCGCGAAATAGCTCCTCTTGTAGTAGCACTGAAAGGCCGTACGTCAACCCTCCATATTTTGGATGGAAAGACAAGACTTGAAGCGGTAACATTGATCATGTTTCCCCCAATCACGTAGAAAACGTCCTTGTCAAGCTCCACAATGCCTAGAATCCCGGTAGCGTCTGGGATTTCCGCAACTGTTAAAGGCGGTTGAGCCTGATTGGGATCGACTTGTATAAGAGCTGCAGTGCTAATTGAGGTTACAAGCAGCTGGCCGTTGCGGCGGACTGCGATGTTCTCCAGCCATGTGGGATTCGAAAACTCGTGGACAATACTGGTAGGATAAAGACCCTGTTGCGGGGGCTTTGGGGTACTGTAAGATGAAGCAGGCAGGGCTGGCAATAGAAGCGCCAGCCCTAAGGCCAGGAGAGCTCTTGGTTGAATTATCATTTCCTGGGTAACTTGCTTTGATAGAGATAATGAATTCTGTGATGGGACAAAGAAAAAAATGGTTAAGCGACGTGCGTGATATTAGAGGCAACGCGGTTGAGCTTCTTTATAGCTCCTTAGTTTTCAGAAAACTGACAAATCTATAGTCTACTCCCCTTGTTTATAGTTCATTTCGGTCAAATCTTCAGCAGTGTAGCTGTAAGCACAGCCCTCTTCATTTCTGAGTCAAGAGCTAAAAGTCGGCAGCTAGTGACATTGATGCAAGCGAGACCAAAGTGCTAGGTTCGCGTAGAGAGTTTCTATTAAATGTAATCTTCCACAATACTCAATCAACAGCAAGATTCGGATATCCAGTCAAGTACGGTTGACAGAGACAAAAGTTAACAAAAAAAAGTCCCAGGGGCATCTCTTGTTCTACGTGAAAGCGCAAGGAAACTCAGGGATAAGGAGGATACTGCCGCATGGGTTAACCCAGCTTTATTTGCCAAGGCTGATTCTCCATCTCTTCACTAGGAATTTTGATGCTAGCGCCGTTAACTTCATTGCCGCCTTAAAAACGTTGCGATATAAGATTAGATGACAAATCCACACCACAACTCTATGTGTTCCAGAAGCGAGTCGCCCAGAGTCGTCAAAGAAACTCCTCTAGTATCGCTGGGTATTATTCTGCGTCAATGCATATGTAGGGTTGGTTCATTTAGTTCCCGTCTATGCAGATTCTTGGCTCTACGTATCTGAGGATGTCGCATCCGGCAGTTGTCTCTCTCACGGTAGCGTGTCGCTAATCGTGGGTTGAATCACGCACAGTTGATCTGTGGCACCAGACAATGCGCAAAAATCTACCTTCCATGATTGCAGTGCGAAAACTGGTCAGATTTGGATAACCAGTCCCAGTACAAGAGGTTAGGGGGAAGAGGCTTGAGGTCATGCGCAGTAAGGAAGCTCAGGAACTAAGCGTGACGCTGGCGACTCTGATTCCAACAAACTTGTGATATGGCAACTAGACGCAGATGGAGATTCAGCGACCTTGCCTAAATTACACAATCAGAATATGACCCCCTTTACTGGAGCAGCTCAGTCAAGGTGCATGAGCTTTAGCATAGTCCGCAGGTCATCTACCGCTACTTTCCCAGTTCTTCTACTAGGCGAGATTTAAGCTCTTCCGGTGGAAGACTCCGGTGGAGCTGTCTCATTAATCGGCCCTTTAGGAAAGGGAGCTATGGACGCTTACTGTAAACGGTCGTTGATAAAGCTACCGTAAGATATGGTCATTCATGAATTTAATGAATTCTAAGCCAGAACCTCACTCAGGCAGGGGAGGCGCAGTACACATGCTAGCCAATACAGGTATTATATGCGACGACAGTTTTTGACTTTTGTGCTAGAAAATAGTGTGTTGTAGACTTGGCATGAAGTTGAATCATAAGCCAACTGTATCATTGTAACTGGGCTACTTGGTGTGTGTAACCTGTTAGATTGTTTCGTGAGTGTCTTAAAGTATTTCTATCCTTTTCTTCAAACAGATGAGTTGATGGCTATAGGTTTAAGCATGTTAAGACAATCCCTTAGTTTGGGCAGGCACAAATCAGGTTATTCTCAAACAGTCTTTGAACCTTCCGGCTTGGCTACTCACAATCTGCGACTTTAGCGATAGTGGAGAGTTTTAGCAGCGGCCAAGAGGCCGACAGTATTGTATTAGCTTAAGTGGGTCCAAGGGTCAGGTCGTGTGCGATTACTATTTGCTATCAAGTAACCCGTGGCCAAAAAGTAGAGTCGGACCCCGAAAGGAGGTTTTAAGGCTCTACCCTGTTTCTTGACATAATGCAATAAGCATGCAGCTCCAAGAGGAACTATGCTAGTCCAAGAAGAACCTTGCATAGATCTAGTGTTCTTATCAGCAATTTTGGTGATACCTTCTTACTAGTATCTAGTGAGTTGTAGATTTGACAGGCTTAAATCTTTCACAAGACAGTCACTTGCAAGACAATGACAAGAGATTTCAGGTCTTAGCATCAAAAATTGATACGGTACTGCGTATAATCCTGTAGATCTCTTAGACCTTGACAGATGTGTGTTGTAATAGCCAGGAACCAAACCTCTTGACAAAAGTCAGGCGCTCATACAATTTAGGAGGCGAACATTTATGTAAAGAATAAAGCGTATATTTAACTTAACCATGCTACTAACTCTTGTAATGCGTTGAGAATACTTCTAATAAGAAATTTAAGTTGTAAGTGACTAAATTTTAATACAACAGACTGTCTTTAGCTACTTACTTCTTGTAAGAAGTGTAGCGACCTTTTTCTGAGTCTGCAAGTGCCTGACTTAAAACGCCACAGCTGAATCATTCTAGCTCTAATTCAGGCTCAGAAAATGGTTACAAGAAATATCTGAAGAGTCTCTGAGATCTACGTTGTAGTAAATATAGAAGAAATCAAATAAGTTTGTCCCTCCCTGATTTCGTCTCGACTCTTCAACTGCTTGTATTGTTTTGATTTCACTAAAGACAGGGCTATGGCCTTCCCATCTCACCACACCATTTAATCGCTCTACAGTATCAGCCACCTCAACTAGGCCTTTTTTGACGAGTGGGTGTGATTGAATGATGTTCCAGGCTTGATCGAAGGAGATCTGCCTATCCTTGGGGTGGGAGCGAGAGGCTGTATCCCTCTTGCTAGCCCCAATGAAGTCATTATCGTTTCTGGGCAGCTGCACTTCGTAATTGTTGCCTTCGGTTTCCCTGCCTCTTAGGTCCTCGTTTAGAAGATATGTGCCTGGTACAGGAAAGCTCCCAGAGGCCGATTGAGATGAGGGCGGCGACTGGCCACTAGCAGCGCGGAGGATTCCGTTTTCAATTTGAACACATTGTAGAGCCATCTTCAGGCTCTCATTATTCTTTTGAAGAGATTTCGTACTTCCCTTGAGGGCAGAGAGCCTTGCTTCAAGGTCGTGTACATGGCGTTCTTTGCGTTGGCGGAATGAGCGCTGGCTATGCGAATCAGCAGCTGCATCGAATTCCAGGCTAACAAAAAGACGCATACGCTGCTCTGTTCTGTGCTTTCCGCTTGATCTGAGCGGGTGTGTCGGACTTGTTCTCCTCACTGCTGGTGTGAGTTTTGCTTGCAGTGCCGCGCTTGAAACTCTCTCCAATTTCTGAACCTAGATTGCCAACATGCCAGGATGTCTGTGGTGTGTTGATGACGGACGAACCATAACACTGCGGGCTTGGTAGACCGTGGGAGAAAAAGACATTGTAGGCACCTGGAAACATAGTTGGATCGAGGGACTCCTATGAAAGGTATAATTAGTCATCTCATATCTACTATGCGAAATAGACGCCTTTTGGGACGACTACTAGGATCACAATTGTCATAGTAAAAACCTTAAAAGTAGCACTTACAACAGTTCCAGGTACATCTAGATCGACTACACCAGTGTGTTTGAAGGTGTTCGCAAATATGTCATTGAATGAAGGTGAGTCTGCTGCAACGCGCTATTAAAGATAAAGGATAAAACAAGATGATACGTAGTAACAGGTCTGCAAGACTAAGAATTTTTGATACTTAGTAGTGCCGCAACCCCTTTGTGCTTTAGACAAGATTAGAAGATGCAGAGTTCAGACAGTTTTTAAAGGGGAAAAGGGAGAATCATGTATTAGTACATCTTCTAGCAGCTAACGATCTAGGTGTTGTGCTACTGTGAGACAGGTAGAAGCTAAGATTACACATGAGTCTGCTACTCCCCCGACATCGTTTTCCTGGATGCAGGGATATTCTTATGGAATGCGCAGCCGATGTAGCATCAGCGTCTTTGATCCTGGTCTACAGCTAGCTACCAACATACTTAGAGCGCACCACTGACACCAAGACTATTGCTTTGTCGCCAGGCAATTACCCTTAAAACAGCAAACTTAGCAAGATTGTCCTCATAGGCAAGCTATGTATGATTGTCAATCGATTCAATTAGTAAAACATGCTAATTTTGTGCAGCACGCTAGGGTCGCGTACCCCGAAGTACACGGAAAAGCAATTCTGGTGCACAGGCCATGTCCAGCTAACTCCTGCAGTGTTGGACCGCCATCCTCTCTACACTCAGACAGATTGCTAGATTTCATTTCGCATACTAGCATCCCATTCGTTCGCATAGTCTGGTTACTGAATTGTTGTTTATCATTTCACATTGACATAAGGCTTCAATCAATTTTCCGTGTGGTGATGTTACTGCATTAAAGTGCTCTATCAAATAAGTGGGGCAATCTCACAACTGCCGTCATTTATACAGTCACATAACTGGGAACGCAACGGCCCGATTACAAATGGCTTTTAGTGTCTTTGTGAGGAACTCACAATTACCACGGGCCTTTTATTTCATTATATCGTCAGCGAGGGTGTTCTAGCATCGCTTCAAATAAGCCCCTGATGCAGCTTTCTGGCTCTCTGCTCCCCTGACTTTAAATACATAAACTAGGAAGTAGAGTAAGGGCAATTTTAATTTGTATTTCTAGAAAACATAGCTAGCGCGGGTTTTACAGTAACTCGGATTGTATATTGCATCATGTGTTGAAGTCGACAATCCATAGAAGACCCTCTCTAGATTAGTTGCTATCATCTTTTTTGACTTAGCTAAGGAAACAGTTCCTACTCGTCATCCAGTTCACAGCTCTGTGTATTGGTTCGGCAATCGAAGAGACAGAATTTCCCTTATGCGCAAACGCCACCCACGTACCCACATCGCCAAGTACCATACCTACCGTGTCCGTGCGCGTGATGCCCAGATTCGCGTGACGCCCTGAAACACCAAAACTAACTTTCATAGAATTAAGGCTTTTAAGATACACATAGTTACTACTACTATATAATCTATTAGTAGATAGTATAGAAAGTACATGCAAAACCTTTAATCTACTTAAATTTACTTCGCAGCCTAATTATATGGCCTATTTTAAATTACAGTAGTAGAGGTGTATTCACAGCCTGATAAGACTTACTATTTAATTTTTCTACTACTCAGTTCCTGCACTTAGTGACTTTTATAAGAAGCCTTAAAGCCTTCCTCTTACTCTATTAAGACAATTAGAGAGCCTTTCTAGTATTATACTCCTTTCCCTAACACTCCTGTTTAGCTACTTATTTTACTTTTTCTTTTCTTTTAAATACATTTGCTACATTTCTTACTACTGAATTCCTCTAAACTTTCTTCTCTAGATAAATCTTATAAGCTTTCTAAGGTCTCTTTAATATTTACCCATAAAGTTAGAGCTTTTTCCTTCTTAACTTTTATATAATAAATAAGCAAACTGTCTTCTAATTTTTTTTAATCAGGTTTTACCGCCTCTTCTCTAGAACTAGAAAAGCACAAATCCCTTAACTAAAATATTGTATTAGCTGGGTCCTTTAGCAAGAAGCATATGTATCTAGCTTAAATCTTAGCAGTGTAGGCTAGGACATATAATAAGTAAGCTTAACATCTAGTATTAAAAGCTGAAAGACAAAATTAATAAATTGTAAGCTTTCTTTGCTATTAACTATAATTCAAAAGGGACTTCTACAATTCTTTTAGCATAAATTTTAATAGTAGGAACTTTACCCTTTTAAATACAATTAATTTTGTTGTAAAATAAAATTTGCTTCTTCCTTTTTACATCTTATATCATAAATATGAGCATCAAACTAACTGTGTCAACCTAAATTTACTCAATCTTTAAGAACCAACCTTAGACTCCTGATCTACATTAGTACTAGTATTAAATAGTTATTGACTACTAAGATTAGGTTTAGATCATGATCTTAATAGTTTTCAATTCTGTACTTTTATATTTAATAATCATCTTCTTATTTAAGTTCGCAAGGTGTAAATTATAGTTCTAGCATTGTGTAAAGAAATCTAGATATTTTGTAAAATTTGCTAGATTAATGTAGAGAAATTAATTTCAATTTCTAAGAATCTTTTTATTATTTTAAATAAATCACAACGAATTGTTTTTTCTTATATTTTAAGCTTGTAAAAATTCTGAATATAGAGCTGCAGTCTCATAGTAGCAGGATTGAGTTATAAGAATACGATTAAACTAATCTTTACTTTCTGCCTGCGAAATCATTACATTTCTTACCTATAGTAAAGTAGAACTTAATTGCAATACTTAAATCTTGAAGGCTATAAAAATGCAGAACTATTATATTTAGACAAATTTTAATTCAGTAAAGATCGCTATTATTACTATAGATGAACTCTTAAAAAAATTGTTCTTTGGATTAACTACTAACATAATAATGTTTACAGTGTATAATTTATTAAGATAGGCATTTTCTTATAAGTTGTGAATTGCAAATAATTACTTTACTGTTAAGAAGATTAAGAAGCCTATGTGGCTAGGGCATTTGCTAGATGTTAATGCCTCTAAACATCCTTAGCCTTGAATCTGCAGGCACATTATTAAACTATTTTCTAAATTAAAGTCAGAGAAGCAGTGGAATAAGTAATTAGTAATATTTTTAGACATGCCTTTTTCAAGTTAAACTATCCTGTGTATATTTAAGCTAAAACTTTTACATCCTATAACTATGCTTTATTAAGGGGAATAGTTTTATTTTTAAATAATGTATTTGTATGGTTATTTAGCTTATTATAGGTTAGTTATTGTTTTATACTAAGCTATTATACAGGATAAAGAAATTTACTTTTTAAATAGATAGCACTATAGTTCTGTTCTTTAATATCTCCTTGAATTTAACTATATTAAAATAGAAGAACAATTCCCTTGCAGCATAGAGTTATTTAAAAGTTAAATAAATTGTTAATTAAAATATAAAGCTTAGGTAGAGTGTAGGGAACATTACTCTAATTAACTATTTACATTTATAAGACATCCCTTGTTATAGCTAACACGTAAGCTCCAAAACTTTAAAACTAAGTGTTAAGAGTAGCAAATTTGCAAATTACTCTTCCTAGTATATTAAATTTCTGCTATATTAACCCTGTAGTACCTAATTGCTAGCAGTGATTTAAAAAATTGCCTAAACTTTAGAGTAAATCTATCTAGCTCTAACTGCTGCTGCATCAATTCTACATGCTACACACTGCTAGAGATAATATAGCGGTGGTCTTATAACAAAGAAAGAAGATAGTAGATACATGCAATAAAGTGATAATTAAAAAAGTGCCTCGCAAAATTTAGTATCTTACTAAAATAATTCTTTACCTGTAACTATTAGAAGAACTACGCAATTTAAATATAGGAATAATACTAACAATTCCTTTCTAGAAATATACATACAAGTTTATCTAACCTAAACTAAATGTTTATATACCTTTTACTATTTAGCTAAAGATAAATAAATATCTATTAAATTCTTAAGAACAAAAAATTATATAATTAAAAAACTAAGAACAGATTACAAAATAGAGAATTGAAAAGTTTCTATATTATATAAGTTAATCTTTAAACTTATTTTACTTAATTTAAACTTTAAACTTATTTCTAAGAAACAGTTTGCGTAAACAGTAAAAGGTAGAAAAACAAAATTAAATTGAACTTTTTAAACAACATTTTAATGATGTATAGGTATAGTTAATTAACACTTAAAATTAAAAGTTATTTTTATCCTTTATTTAGCTGAAGTAGTACAGCATTAGTGATTTTAACTTGTTAGTACAGATTAGTATAGAGCAATCTAAAAAGAGCAATGTCTACTATATAGGAAATAGAAGCGCTATATTAGGAGGGTGCATTAATGATACTATTGTTTACACCTATTAGATTTGTAAGAAGAGTGCAGAAGAGATACTTTGTAAATAATAACCATTACTCCTACAAACTTAAAAATAAAAGCATGCTTTCTTAGGTTTAATATATCAATATTTTATTCCTTCTTAATAAGTACGAATTTCTAAATATATATTAGTAGGTTTAATTTTTATTAATACATTTTTTTATTGATTTAAGCTTATTATGAGCAAAATAAGCAAAACGTCATTAAGAGAGGCTTGCATAGTTTAAATAAAACTGTAACAAAAAGAGTAACTTAAGGCTTCTTATGTTAAGTCTTTTTCCAGAGACTAGTTATTAAAGTTGAAAATATCAAAAGATTAAGCTTTTAAATTATCATTTTTACTCTCTGTAGCTACACCATCATATGTGCTAATGTAGGCTGCAGAATATGTAAGATCTTACAGCAGAGATGCCTGCAAACAGTCTTACTTAAATCTTAGTCCAGCTAAAGTACGCAGTATTTGCAAGTACCCTAAGCTAGACTAATCTTACTTTAAGATTTAGATTAATATATACTAAGAAGATATAATTATTAAGCAGTCTTAAAGGGATTGCACTTTAGTGTAAGGTATAATATACTTAACTTAACACATCTTAATTCTAATACAACTGCTTAGCTACTTATTTCGCACTTCTTTGTTTTCATCTTTATATTATATAATGTACTTCAGGTAAGGAGTTGTATTCATTCACATGTGTGAGGAGGTAAGCACCTAGCACCTACATGCTCTCTGAGCTCTACAATCATCATAATATAACAGGTTCTTTCTGATTGTTCTACCTCACACATAATGTATCATGTGGTACCTTATGGTACCATTTTGGCTCCCTTGGCACAGTGGGATGGAGCTGTCTCCTAACACGGGGTGGGAAAGATATTGATAAACAATTAAAAAGCAGAGTGATTTTTCTAAATTCCTAAACATTTTCCATCCTCTCTCAACAACACTCTAGCGATTAGCAAGGGCAAACAAGTAGTTCTTTTACCCTAATCCTTGGTGCTCACACACCAACTTGCTGCGCAATGCCAGCTCGGGGACTGCCCGTATTCTCAAGGATGACATATTTGCTCTTGAGGAAGATATCGCCGAAGATGCTCAAGGAATTACCGCTGCTGTCGGTAACACCGTCATTGTACTGAATACCACCGATACAGTTGCTTCCAGTGTCTGGTGCGTAATTTATATATTTGCCAGGAACAGTCTGAGCGACACCATTGATAATGAGCGAGAAATCTGGCAGGCTATTGCTGCACGGAAAGACATAGAGGTTAGAAGCGCTGTCGATTTGGGCTCCTCTGACGGAAGAATAGTAGTCGTCCACGACATCGTCCGGAAGGAGGAGCAATGTGGTGCCAGTGTCAAGTACTAGTGTCCAAATCAGTTTCAGATTTCACACATTTGAAATAAATTACGTACTGCCACTGAAGCCTTCATTCGTCGTTGCGGATCCTATGCCGTAACCATCAACGTTAATACGCCACCATCCGTCGCTAGAATCAACATCAACATAAGTAATAGGACCAGTGTACTTGCTCGTATCAATATGACCAAAGTCGTATGATCCAGCTGCGTGGTACTTTAGGTTGAAAGCAAACAAAGGTTGCGCCAGCTGAGACTTGACACTATCGAAGAAAGTCGACTGTCGAACGGGGCTCACGGAGTTAATACTGCTGAAGCCGAGTCCAACTAAACCGTCAGTACCGGTACCCTGAACAAAGGAGCTCGAGACACTTGTTGCGGCTTCTACTGCTTGCGAGGTCACGGTAACACCACCAATGACAACTTGGTCTGCGTAGACTTTTCCTGAGGCGGTAGATCCGTCACCGTAGCTGATTTTCCAGCTGTAGCCAGACTTCAGCTTGGCTGGATTGACCTGATAGTAAGAATGGCCAGTCAATTGCGACTTTGGTTGGAGAGACGAGAAAACCCAGCTTTAATATTGTTAACTCTATTTTGGCTTAAATTTTGCATGGCGCTTACAGATCAGAACTTCCAGTATCAAAGTCCAGATTGAACTTGGATGGGCCGATAGTGACAGGACTTAGGTACGAGTTGTCATACTGATCCGAAGGGGTTGCAGGGTCGCTGCCACTCGAGGCTGCGGCTGCGGCTGCGTCTAACAGGCTCTGAGAAACCTGATGGCCGTACTTTTGGAGGGCTTGAGCCTTTAAAGCCGGCACGTTCTTCAGGAATTTCCCATGTGCGACTTGCACCACGGTGAAGGTGGACCGCTTATCGATTTTGACTGGAGTTGCAACGACTGTGCCGGTAAAAGCGAGCACTGCCGTGAGGAGCGCAATTGAAGGCATTCTGGCGACAAAAATATGCTGCGAAGAGCGGAGAGCAAGGGACTGTGCTGAAAGCAGGCAGAAGAAGCTTGTGGAGCAGGAAGAAGTGGAAAATGATCTGACTTTATACAAGGCATTTTCACACGTGAGACACCATGCTTGTCGTTCATGTAATGAAAAACCATGCCAGCCGTAACTACGAAGTGTATGCTGAGGTTTCGTTGGCGTTGTCATGGTGGGGCATAAGTGAAGTTGAAATTAAAAAATTGAGACTATACGAGCACCAACACCCAGCTTGGCAGGTACTGTAAACACTGTGTACAGTAGTCTGTATCTCAAGCAAGACCTGCTTCTTTCAGTCTGGCTTCAAAGAACTTCATCAATGAAGTAGACCGTACTAATGGAATGAGCAGGGGTACGAAACAGCCGAATGCCGCATTTTGAAGTAAGAGACATTTGTGTAATGGGTATGGAATAGATCGCGAGGCGTGGTGTTTCTTAGACAGGTGCACTTAGGGCTGAGGTACATCTTTCTTAACTTTTTCAAAGCTCCCAACTGCAATGACATGTAGAGGAAGAACTAAATGTGACAACGTCAGACTACAGGAGTGTATTCCAAAATAGCCAGCAACAGGGTAGCGGATAACTAGATGAGCACTAGTGTCGCGAAAGATAAGCATACCTTGCAGGCTAAGCTTTTCTATTCATCAATTAAGCTTCGGCCTTTTACCCTTGGCGAAGATAAGCTTCAGATCCGTAGAGCTAGTGCCCCAGGTAATTTATATCGAGAAACCATTCAGACAGAGGTATTGCACGTCGTGTTCAAGGATTAACTTGCCCTTCGTTAGAAGCGACGGCTACTAATCCATACAGCGACAAAGATCTCCGAATCATAGCGCATTATCTCAGGACGATTGTTCTATTCTCCTCGCTCATAGATGCGAATTTCGAAAGACATAATTGCCATTGTTATATGTTTGATAAGAAAGTTTTGTAAACACTCGATCTTCCGCGCTCCTTGTTGACTAGGACAATTTTTCATAGATATCCAAAAGTTAAAAGAGTCCCCAGCTGCCGGAGGCACATATACGGAAGCAATTGTCCTCTTTAGGGAGGTGGCAAGATAGCTTGTTTGAGAGGGTCCGTACATGGGTATACCATGGAAGCTAAACCGAGACTGGTGGACGTACCCGCCTACTAGTGAAAACGTTATGCCTGTCAAACCAATCAGCGTCACCAAATGCACTTTCATCAAAAAACCGCGCATCGCACCAAGCGAAAGCAATTCAGTTGCCTGCCTATTTTGTATGTCACTCCTCTCCGACTAGATTTTTCTTGTGTCAAGCTTCGGAGAGGATAATAAGCAATGCCACTCATGCCACTCGCGCCACTCGCGCCACTCACGCCATTACACAAACTAGTCACAACGTACGTAAGCTCACGTTTTGTATGGCAACTGGGCTGCTGCTGATGTTGTCTCAGGTAAGCTCGCAAAAACACAATTATCAAGGGGTCACACCAAATTAGATTAGTTCGTTACTATCTACAACCCTTTCTGATTGCTCTAGCTTTACGCATTTGAATATTTTCTGAATTTCCCAAGTTTTCTAACTTTCTCTCTGTTCCTGGCGATTTAATTTCTAATTTTCGCAGTTTTTACATTCTCTCCATGCCTCGCGCCTAGAAGATCACACAGTTTCTTTTTTCAGGATTTATCCACGGCCGATGTCATGGTGTTCGTGCTGCTGTCTCAAACCTAAGTGTAAACCAATTGGTGAACAATTTACATCATCCTGATATCTTACTCTAATGGTACTCAGTCCTGCGTATCTACACTATCTAGTCACTGACAATTTTACTGTATCATAGCTAAACTGAAATTGAATTATAGATGCTAAAGCTGTCATATTGATGCAAGCGTAAACGATAGCATTAAATAGGAAAACAATAACCAAGCTTTATCTAAGTAATCTAGTAGATTGACTTACTTAACGCAATATTTTGTTGCAATGGAAGAGGTTAAGAGGAAGTTATAAGTTACCAAGTTTTCCTATTTTGTACCTCGTGTTATGGATCACGAGCGTGGTTACAAGTCATTCTATAAGTTTAATGACAGTCTGCTTTTAACTAAAGCACAATAATATACACAACTATTTATCGCAAAAAGTATTGATAGTAATTTAAAGTGATGTTAAATGATTTTAATCTCTAGATTAGTTTCTTTAATTTACGAATGCTAAAAAGACTTCTTTTACTTTCTTTAGTAAATACATTACTAAAATCGATACTACACAAATACATAATAGAATACAGGCAACCACAACAAGATATACAATTTCAGGGCGACTACAAGTTAGTATAGGTGAAACTGCACGCGGCGGAGAATAAGCGGAAGCAGCCTTGGCTTATGGAACAACAAGTTACGCCTATGTGTCTTAGCTCTTCAGTAAACTTTAGCCATTTGAAGATGTGGCAAAGAATTGTGTACACCACTTTAAGCTAGCATATTCCTCTTGATTCTTCATTCAAGGATTTGATCCATTGTGAGGAAAAACAACCTCAATGAGATACTCTGGATAAAGCGATCTTAATAAGATTAAGATAGAGCTCAGAATGCTTATTCAGATCATGCGTTTAAGTGATGCAAGACATCAAAAGTAATATATTCTTAACCTTCAAAAATAGTCGGATTCCTTTTGCTTGAAGGCTTAGGCGATAGGACCGTCGAAAATGAGGCACGTATGGTCTATATCAAACACCAACTTTGCCTTTTTCAGGGCGTCTGCTCTGACGCCTGCGGCATCAATATTTCATCAGATATCATCTCAACACACATCAGACAGTCTCTCCTCTA
>JAKUHH010000256.1:528-17381 GCA_022701365.1 Mycocentrospora acerina
GGGGGGGGGGGGGGGGAGAAAAAAAAGAGTAAAATAACTTAAAAAAGAGATTAAAAATATTATAATAAATAAATGCAACATATTAATAGTATTACTACAATATTATATATATATAATGGATTATATTTCTATAAATTTTTAACTATATATAAATAGATGATTATATAATTAACTACCTGTTAACAATTAAAAATACTCTATATAACACCTCTAAACCAAATAGCTTAACCGTATGGATAAAAAATAAGCGTTATGAGATTTTAAAACTATATTTGTATTGGCCTTTAATAAAAATAGTTTTAATGACAAATATTTAACTACGAACTCTATAACAGAGAAAGGGGATAAAAATAGTATAGGTGAAATCATTAGGTATAGAATTAGTAATTATGTCTCTAAATCTCTAATAGTCCAAATCAAATAAACTAATGTATACAAATACTGGTTTCTCATTACTGAAAATAAATGAACTAGCTATAATATTGCGAAGATAGGGATTTTGTTTGACAAAGTCCCCTCGAAAATGTGAATTGAAGCGTAAAATATTTATCTGAAAAGGGGATTTTTGCCATATTTGTGTTTTGTCATTTCAGCTCTAACGGCTGTACAGTTTATCATAGTACCTAATCTATGAGCCCCCATTGAATCATTTTATATCAAACAAAAGCTAATTTATCGGATTAAATACAGTACATATTCGATCTAAACAGAGTACCAAATAAATAATTTTTTAAAGTTAATCTTGTCATAATTCATCTGAGTCTTCCCTACAAGTAATCAACCCTTTGGGTTTAGACAGGTACTCACGATTCCATGGAAACCTTGTGAGAGAAAACATCCCACCAGGATTCCAGACAAATACCTGGCTTGTCCTTTTTTTTTTCGACGTAATTTCGAATATTCGAAATTACTAGAAAAAAAGCAGCACCTGGGTAACTCAAAGCCATGGGGGGACAAAGCCTCCAATGCAGGATACTTAATGAATATTAAAGGTAGAAAATGTATCTAGTGTTATATAATTTGATAGAAATGTATAAAGTATAATATAATAATTATATAATTTTATAGAAATGTATTAAATATAATGGTTTAATAGTTATATAATTTGTATAAGAAATAATATAAATTTTAGGTATTATATATAAGTTTATAGTAATGAATTCATTATAATGGTTTAATAGTTATATAATTTGTATAAGAAATAATATAAATTTTAGGTATTATATATAAGTTTATAGTAATGAATTCATTATAATGGTTTAATAGTTATATAATTTGTATAAGAAATAATATAAATTTTAGGTATTATATATAAGTTTATAGTAATGAATTCATTATAATGGTTTAATAGTTATATAATTTGTATAAGAAATAATATAAATTTTAGGTATTATATATAAGTTTATAGTAATGAATTCATTATAATGGTTTAATAGTTATATAATTTGTATAAGAAATAATATAAATTTTAGGTATTATATATAAGTTTATAGTAATGAATTCATTATAATGGTTTAATAGTTATATAATTTGTATAATAATTAATACAAATTTTAGGTATTATATATAAGTATATAGTAATGTATTCATTATAATGATTTAATAGTTATATAATTTTATAATAAATAATACAAATTTTAAAGATTATATATAAGTTTATAGTAATGTAATGGGTATAAAAAATATTTTTTAAGAAAAACCAGGGTGAATGGTTATGAAATAATATAACCCCCCCTTTTTGGGATTTACATCTCTTTTTTTTTTTTTGAATTATTTTTGTGATTTTTTATTTAATAACAAAAAACTCGTAAAATAATTAAAAGGGAAAAAATAATTTTTATAAAAGATTCTTATTAGTTTAATGGTAGAACAAGATACTTCTAATATCTGAATCTAAGTTCGAGTCTTAGATAAGAATCAATATTTCTATAGTAATAGCTCTTAATTTAATATTATAACGATTTCTATCTACCTTTTTTTTTAATAAGGTAAATAAATAAACTAAATAAAAAAATAATAGAATAATTCTTATTTGTTTAATGGTAGAACAAGATTTTCCTAATATATTAGTCAATGCTTAACGCATTGATAACCGAAAGATAGTTAGAACGAATAGATTTTAATTTTAGATTTTATCTATTGAAGATATAAGATATCTCTTCTAAGAAATATTATTATATAATTCGGTTTTTTTTTTGCTGGGAAAACCACAAAAAAGATCTCACTTGCCCAATTTTTTTTTTTTAATTTGAGTTTGATGATGGCTCTGAGTGAACGCTATGCAAATGCTTGACACATGCTAATCGAACGTCAATATTTAATTTGTATAAATTATGTATATTGAAGTGGTGTACAGGTGAGTAATTGGTATTATGGCTACCTAGGAGTAAGGCAAAATAAATCCCTTATAAGAACAATTTATTATAATTTATTAATACTAGATCTAATCTCCCCAAGGGTCGATTATATTGAAAAGGTTAGGTTAAAAGGTTAATAATGTTAATAATAAGTGTTTTAAAAGAAATAGTATTTCGCTCTTAGTTGATTATTAATAACCATCGGATAAGTAATAAGTATGGTAATGGCATATTTAGCTTGTGTCCGTAGTCAGGACTGAGAGGTCTATTGATCACACTGGGTCTGAAAAAACCCCAGTGCGTATAGTACAGCAGTGAGGAATTTTGGTCAATGGCCTAACGGCTGAACCAGCAACTTGCAGGAATGAGAGTTAATATAATAAGTTTATTAACTTGCTTGACTAGGTCTTATAAAATTCTGGATAAAGCTTATTATGAAAACTTTATATCCATAGGTCTCGACCAAATCTTGTGCCAGCAGTCGCGGTAAGACAAGGGAGACGAGTGTTATTCATCTTTAACAGGTATATAGGGTACCTAGACGGTGTACGAAGGCTTAGATAAGTACCTGTTACACTTGAGTTTGATATGTGAGAGGAATATGTCGGAATTATTGGTGGAAAGATGAAATTTGCTAATACTAATAGGACCGATAACGGCGAAGGCAAACCTCTATGTACATGTAGTTTGCTTATTATATATAAAATTTTTATATAGAATAAAAATTTAGCATTTTTATTTAGTTTTTCCTCATAAAAAAGGAGAAAAGAAAGAGAAAAATGGGATTCTAGCAAAGTACTATAACTGACGTTGAGGGACGAAGGCTCAGAGAGTGAAGAGGATTAGATACCCCCGTAGCCTGGGCAGACAATGATGAGTGCCATAGGTTGGCTTTAATGTTGAACTATAAATGAAAGTGGAAGCACTCCACCTCAAGAGTAATGTGGCAACGCAGGAACTGAAATCATTAGACCGTTTCTGAAACCAGTAGTGAAGTATGTTATTTAATTCGATAATCCTCGAATAACCTTACCACAATTTGAATGACCTAAAATATTTATTTATTTTTAGACCACATGCGTTGCATGGCTGTCTTCAGTTAATGTCGTGAGATTTGGTTAGGTCCATTAAATTAACGTAAACCCTTGTTTTATTTATTATTATAAAGCAGCTCTCCGCTTACAATTGGATGTGATAATAGGGACTAAGACAAGTCATCATGGCCTTAATATTGTGGGCTATAGACGTGCCACATGTGCCTTTACAAAGGGATGCAATAATGCGAATTGGAGCTAATCCCTAAAACAGGATAAAGTATGGATTGTAGTCTGAAATTCGACTGCATGAAAAAGGAATTACTAGTAATCGTGAGTAATCATATCACGGTGAATTTTATCTCAGATAGGTACTAACCACTCGTCAGGCGCTGAAAGGAGTATGTGCAATAAGTTTGGTGGCTGCGGATTGTTAGTCTAAACTTAGAGGTTTAGATCTTTTGGCAGAAGAATCTTCGTATGCGTGACTCTAATTGGTGTTAAGTCGAAATACGGTTCGGGTTGGGGAACTAGCCCGGGATTAATTAATAGTAACGATACACCCAAAAAAAAGTCTGTGCAAGGAGCATAAATTTTTATTTATTTATATGGTTCGAATCCATAGACAGGCTCATAAGAAGTTTAGATAGTTATCTATTAGTTATTTTGCTCCCCCCCTAATTTTTTTCTAGTAATTTCGTACTAGTACGGAATTACGTCGAAAAAAAATTACCCCCAAAGTGAGATTGTTTTATTTTTAGTAGGATTATATAGTGAAAGTCCGAGTGCTGGAATTGGTAGACAGGACAAATTTAAGCTTTGTTGACGACATGTCGTGAACGTTCAAGTCGTTCTTCGGATAAAAGGTACATTATCCGCGCATACTTGCGCTGGGATGTACCTTGCACACTAAGAATACAACTCAGTTATTTCTTTAAATTATTGAATGTATTCATAGTAAAATTAAACGAACCCAGGATATCCCTTCCCTCTAACCGGAACAAGGATAACCCGGGTTCAGTAGTATAAAAATTTTGCAAGGGTTTCACCTATTGTTACAGTTAACTTGTTAGGCTATTTTTATGGTTTTTTGCGTATTATGGTTGTACATTCATTACCCCAAAAAAAGGGAACAAAAAAAATTACAAAATAACCCCAAATAAAAAGCGGACATAAAAAAAAGGAGAGTTCCTTTATTGGTAAGAAGGGTTGAGCTGTAAACTCAATAGTTATACGCTTTTAAGAGTTCGAATCTCTTGTCTCCTAAAATAGAATTAAAAAAATTTATACTTATTATATATTTATAATTATTATTATTTATAATTATTATATATTTTTTTCTTGTATATATGTTACATTATTTAATTCTTGTATATATGTTACATTTTCTTAATAGCCTTTGTAGCTCAATGGTAGAGCGGAATACTGTTAATATTCTGATAAATGTTCGATTCATTTTAAAGGCTCGCACTATTTGTTATTATTAGTAAAAACCCTGTTGTATCTTTTTTTTTTTATTGATTTATTTTTATGTAGAATTTAAGGATTATAAAAATTATATGAATTATATAAACTTATAGTAGTGTATTAGTTATATAATTCATATAATTAAAAAAGAGGACAAAACAAAGGGGACAAAATAACAAAAAAGAAAAAAGAAATTAGCTCAATTGGTAGAGCATCCGTTTTACACGCGGCAGGTTAAGTGTTCGAACCACTTATTTCTTATTACTTTTGAATAATAAGTAACTATAGACCAAAAAAAAAATAAGAATATATATAAACAAATTATAAAAACAAAACAACAAAAAGAGATTCAATTATAAGATTATAAATTTTTAGGTATATATTAACTATATACTAAAAATTTTATTTCAAACAAATATTACAAAGAATTATAATTTAGACATGTCTACCCCCTAGAATAAAAAATGAGTTGCTAATGGCTATTCTAATGGTAGTATATTAGTTATATTATTATCGTAGTATAATATAGGTATATTGCTTATATAATCGTTATGAAAAGGGTACAAAGTAAAAATTTTATATGTTGTATATAGTTAATGAAATGACATTTAGTGGTTATAATGTATTTAATTTAGACTTATTATACATTATTTCTATCTTATTAGGTATATTAGTTATTATTAGTAAAAACCCTATTGTATCTGTTTTATTTTTAATAGGTTTATTTTTATGTATATCTGCTTATTTAATTCTAACAGGATTAAACTTTATAGGATTATCTTACTTATTAGTATACATAGGAGCAGTTAAAAAACGTATGGTTAGATCACTTAAATCTAACTGGGCTGCGTGGGTTATAATCCCACTCTACAAGGTACTTTTAATTATAAACAATTTTTTATTTAAACCCATGCTCTACAAAAATAAACTTTCTTCTTTAAAGTTTAAACCGGGAGCACGGTTAGCCTTCGCCGCGCAAAGGAAATTACACTATTCTCAAAAGTCGTTCAGCAACCACTCAGAAGAATTTATTAAATGATTTGTTGGATTCTCAGACGCAGAATCTAATTTCAGTATAGTCATATATAAGGATAAAACGGCTAAAATTTTATCTATTACCTTTAGATTTTTGATTGAGTTACATGTTGATGACATAGATGCTTTAAAATTAATAAAAAGTAAATTAAATATAGGTAATGATATAGTAGTTTATGGTAATAGTTGTAAATTTACGGTAACACATCCAAAAGATATTTATAAATTAATAGCTATATTTGATGAATATAACCTAAATACTACTAAATACCTTGATTATTTAGATTTTAAAAAAGCTTTTAATTTATATCAGGAAAGAGATAAAACAATTAAAGAGAAACAAACCTTAATAGATCAAATACTAGAATTAAAAAAGGGAATGAACAAGTCTCGGATTAATTTTAGTTTACCAGCAGATCATAAAATAGTAATTTCTGGTTCTTGATTACTAGGGTTTATAGAGGGGGAAGGTTCATTTTATTTATCTAGAACTGAATTTGAACCTGCTTTTTCAATTACACAATCTGAAACACAACTACCTGTTATGGAAAAAATAAAAGAATTTTTAGAAAACAATTTAGGATTTGATAAGTATTCTATGTTTAAATTAAAATGTTCATCAGCCATAACTATTAAAAGAGGTAAAGCTGTAAAGAACAGTAAACCGCTAGCAGTAGTTATGATTAGTAATACTAATATCTTAGTTAATTATTTAATACCTTATATAGAAAATATGCGGTTTATTACTAAAAAAGGTCAAGATTTTTATGATTTTAAAATTATATGCACAGCTGTGTATAATGGAACTTATAGAATAGATGAAATAAAATCGTTAATTTTAAAATTATCGTATTCTATGAATAACTTTAGATTAAGTACAAACTCAGATTTAAAAAAAGTTAATAATTTACCTGAGGAAATTTTAGATAAAATAATAAAAGCAAAACCAACTATTAGACATGTTGACGATGGTCGTCAATTAGACGTTGTCACAGGAAAAGCGGTAAATGTACGTTGAACTAATTGTATTTATGAAATAACTAAAGATTCAGGAGAAATATTATGAGCGTCTACTTTAAATGAGGCGGCTGAAATTTTAGATGTAAATTTTAGAACGGTAGGAAGGCATTTAGAATCGGAAGACTTATACTCAAAAGGGCATTCCGCCGAAATAAAGGGTCATAAGGTTAGAAGAATACCTGTGTTTTATCCTTAATAATCCGCTCCGTGTAAGCGAAAGGCTCTTTGGTCTTGGAATACAATGGTGAGTCTTTGCTATAGGCTAATTTTTCTAGTAATTTCTTGAAATTACGTCGAAAAAAAATAAGCAAGGAATAAAAAATTAAAAGAATTAAAAGCATAGGAACTGAAAGAAGGTTCAACCGTACAGTTCTATACTTGTAGAAAAAAATTTGGTGAAAACGGTTAATGATATCTTAATTAAAGACCGTCGGCAGTTGAAAATGTCGCTACAGACTGGGTCACCGGGGCTAGGTTGCAATACCTGTTCAAATGTACAGTCGGATTCTAATACGAGTGTGAAATCGTAAGGAGGAAAGACAATACAGTAAACTACACACAGTTGTATAATCATTCATACGATGATAGTAACTCCTTTATAAGATAGTGTTAACTTTTTTTTGGAATATTTTCGTAGAAAAAGACGCTATCTTAATCTTAATTAGAATTGATCTATACTATTTTTATTTATATTAATGTTAATAAATGTTAGAATATCTGAATTATTAATAGACAGTATTAATAGTATACCTTTAGCCATATTAGTAGGTAGTTTCTTTAATTATTTTGTTAATAATGTTTTACCATATATGGTTATGACGAATAATTTACTCTATCATTTTAGCATAAAAAAAAAATTAACTAATGTAACATCTGTGTCATGAGATGGATACTTAGCAGAAACTTCTCATATAACAAGTATAGGAAATATACTATATGGTAATTATTCTATATGATTAATAATTACATCTATTATATTATTATTAGCTATGGTGGGTTGTATAGTTATAACTCTAAAGCCACAAACTAATGTAAAATAATAACAAAAGGGGACAAAACCAAAAAAGGAAGCCCCTAATTTTTTTTTTTCAACGTAATTTCGTACTAGTACGAAATTACTAGAAAAAAAAATAACCCCCCAATAACAAACGGGACAAAATAACAAAAAAGAAAAAAGAAATTAGCTCAATAGGTAGAGCATCCGTTTTACACGCGGCAGATTAAGTGTTCAAATCACTTATTTCTTTTTACTTATGAATAATAAGTAAATATATTTATCGAGATCTTAGCTTAATGGTAAAGCGTATGACTTTTAATCATTCTCATAAGGGTTCAAGTCCCTTAGATCTTAAAAAAAAAATAAAATATATACGGCTATAGGTTAATGGTAGACCATTCGTCTTCCAAACGATTTGTACCGATTCGAGTTCGGTTGGCCGTATAGGGTTAGTAACTTAATGGTAAAGGACTTTCTTGTCACGAAAGTAGATATCGGTTCAAGCCCGGTCTAACTCGTACTCTTCCATTTTATAATTAACTGTTCAATTCTATATTTAACTGTTCAATTCTATATTTAACAGATATTCTATATGTAACAGATATTCCCCTATTTAACTTAAATCCCCCTATTTAACTTAAATCCCCCTATTTAACTTAAATCCCCCTATTTAACTTAAATTCTATAGTTAAAAGCATTAGAATTAAAATAAAAAAAAAGGGGGGGGACAAAATACAAAATAATTACAGGTCCGGCCAAAAATTATTTTTTTCGACGTAATTTCGTACTAGTACGAAATTACTAGAAAAAAAATAAAACAAGTGGCTGGACCCGCTTCGCTGGTAAAAAGGAAAAGTTGCTATAGGTAGGGCGAGATATTTGCTAAATATTGTGTTTAACACCTGGTGGTTCAAATCCGCTCTTTTCCGAATATAGAGAAAATAATTTTACACATCTAATCGGATAATTTAAATAATACATAATTACAATAATTGTAATAATTTTTAATTTAGTACGTTTATTTATATATTTATATAATGAAAACTTAGTATTTAATACCTACTTATACCCAAAATAATAATAACAGGTCTTTTATAGTTTTTTTTCTTGTCTATTATTTTTTTTTGGGGGGTTATTTTTTTCGACGTAGTTCCGTACTAGCACGAAATTACTAGAAAAAAATAATTAGAGGTAGAAAAAGAGTATTGTTAAATTAAAATACGCTGCGTATTAAAATTAGTATAGTTTAATTTTAAATATCCTTTTATTAAAAAGTATTTTTCGATTTTAGATACGATGTTATTAATAATTCTAAAAAGAGCATAGTTTAATTGGTAAAATAGGAAGCTTCAAACTTCAAATTTCCAGTTCAAGTCTGGATGCTCTTGCTATAACATAATGTCATAAATACTTTATAACTTTTAATACTTTTTAATCTTTTTTTAAAATTTCTTAATATAATACTTAATCTTTTAATAGTTTTTAATTATTAAATGTAATATATGTAATTAAGGTTCCTTAGCTTAATAGGTAAAGCGCATTTTTGATAAGGATGTGATCGACGTTCAATTCGTTGAGGAATCAATAAGGTGCGTTAGTTAAATTGGTATAATGACATGCTACGGACATGTTCTTACAAGTTCGAGTCTTGTACGCACTTATACTTTAAGGGGATGAAAAATATAAAGTACTTAAGTATTTTAATACACTTTTAAGATGGATTATTGGATAGATTTATTTAATGATGAAATTATTTTATGATAGAATAATTATATTATAGATTAACTTAATAATTTGTAAAAATTGTTCTTTATAGACTCATACCAAACTAAAAAGAGAATTGACTGAGTGGTTTATAGTGATAAGCTTGAAACTTATTTGGTTGAAAAACCACATCCGTTCGAATCGGATATTCTCTGTTATATATTATTCTTTTTTTTGGATTATCCATGGATAATCCAAAAAAAGGGAACAAATAGATTATCTGTTATAAAATTTATATAAGTATATTATCTTATATTTATACAAAATTTATAACTATGTTATATCTGATATTCATAGGCTACATTAAATATTATAAGCGGGTTAGAGCCAGGTTGGTTAGGCGCCTCATTTGGGTTGAGGAATTGTTATGTTCGAATCATAATAACCCGAAATATGATTTTAAAGAATTGTATATATAAATATACAGTAATGTATATATAAATATATAGTAATGTATTTGATATGTAATGTATTATTTCATAATCTTAATACCTTAATAATATTTTATTATATATTATAAGGATTAACTTTATGGCAAGTATATAAAGAGACTATTCTAGAAGAATTAAAAGGCTGTATATTAGACCATTAGTACCGTAAAAATGGTGGAGTTATATCCATTTATTAGGGAAAATGGTAGAAGAATTTCTATAAAAAAAACGAAGTGAATTGAAGTATCTCATTAGCTTCAGGAAAATAAATCAAACGAGATTCTATTAGTAGTGTGAATGAAAATAGATATAGGCTTAAAGTAAAATGGATTAATCTGTTTGAATAAAGGGGAACCTTCCTCTAAGCCTTAATATAATATACAAGAGGTAGAGAATAGTACTGTGAAGGAAATATTGTAATTAGTAGTCTTATAAGCAGCTCAAGGTAAGTTTAATAAACATATGAGAGTGTACCTTTTGTATAATGGGTCAGCAAGTTCTAGTTAGATGCAAGCAAGTACTTATTCATTTTTTTTTACCAAATTACATGTAAAATATGTAAAACAAAAAAAAAATGAATACATTTGCCTAGATAATCCAATTATTAAGTAATGAATTAGTATCTAATTAGAGACCCGAAGAGTAGTGATCTTACCATGGTCAGGCTTATAAAAGGCCGAATGGGTTATCGTTGTAAAGATATCCAAAGAACTGTGGTAAGTTAGTGAAAGACAATCCTGACTACTATAGCTGGTTTTCCGCGAAACATATGTAAGTATGTAGTTTAAATTACATCATAGCAGGTACAGAACTGTAATCTCGGACAATTTGTGCATTTTTATCCTTGGGGTATTTATTATACCTTATAGGGTTTTAATGCCTTGTGCATATGGGGGGGTCGTGAAGACTCTATTCGCGAGTATTTGCTCTCGGAAGGGCAATGATGAATGTTGAACTATCAGACATTTAACGATAAGGTTGTGTGTCAAAAGGGAAACAGCCCAGAACAAGTGTTTAAGGTTCCAAAGTTTTTGTTAAGTGAAAGTAAGGAAGTATTTAAACTATACAACCAGGAAATAGGCTTAGAAGCGGCCATTTTTTAAAGACCTCGTAACAGAGCACTGGTTCAAAAGGTTAATTAATTAACCTAATTAGTTAAAAGCGCCGAAGATATAACGGATCTAAACAAAACACCGACACCTTGTCCATAATAATATTAGGTTAAATCTTTTATAAAAACTGACAAATTCCTGTATTTTTTTTATTATTTTACATATTTTTTACAAAATAATGCAAAATAATTCAAAAAAAAAATAACTCTAACGGATTTAGATTTGAATTAAAAGCCGAATGGACATAAGATAAAGAAATTTATATTTATACATTGGGCAGTTTAGAAATTTAACAGGTCTAAAGAGTTCTATATAAATGAAAGATTGAATCCTATTTTAATATACTTAAATATTATTTAAGTATTATTTATGGGGTAGCGGAACATTGGGTAAATAGGATTAGAAATAGAAAAAATAACGAAGGATCTTTTTTAATTTATAAAAATTGGATTTAAAAGGTTGAAAGCTTCTATCAGAACTACATAAAGAGTAGTTTGCTCGCTAGATAGCGGGTTTCCACAAATATCCCAAGTGAGAATGCTGACATGAGTAACGAAAAAGAGGATGCCCCCCTGTTAAATGGGGGGCCCCCCTTAACACCACAGGAACGGGTTAAGGATGGGACCTCTCGCCTTAAGCTTATGGGAAAGTTAATCGGTCTCTAAATTAAACCTAAAGGATAAAATGATGAGAAATATGTGAAGACATAATTGAGTAAAATGTTCTGGAAAAAGCATATGACTTAATGAATAAAGCATATATTCTAGGAAGGGCTTTAGAAGAAGGGTCAATCCATTTTCTAAAGATAGTAATAAACTAAAAAGTTAAGACTAGTAAATAAACTGAAAAAGATTAAACTAGAGAGATAGAAAGTTATTACTAGCACTGGCAAATAAACTTAATAGATGATGCTAGAACTCCGGAAGTCGAAATACCGTACCTAAAAACTACCACAAGTAAGCTAGTAGAGAATACGAAGGCGTTTGAGCTAACAATCATTAAGGAACTCGGCAAATTGACACCGTAACTGAGGGAGAAGGTGTGCCATTCCTACTGATTAATATCAGTATAGGAAGAGGAGACATAAAATGGTGTTGCACGACTGTTTAATTAAAACACAGCACTTTGCGTAAGATGTAAATCAATGTATAGAGTGCGCTATCTGCCCAATGATGGCTGGTTAACGGATTTACTTAGACGACTAAAATAGGCTAGGTTTTGAAGGAACCCCCATTTAATGGCGGCCTTACCTATAAGGGTCCTAAGGTAGCGAAATACCTTGGCATTTAAATGATGTCGCGCATGAATGATCTCACGATGCAACAGCTGTCTCAATGATTGGCTCAGTGAAATTGGAATGGCAGTGAAGATACTGCCTATCTCTAGATAGACGAGAAGACCCCATGCAGCTTTACTGTTACTAGTTATAGGGTATAATTTAACAGGTTCTAGTGAATAAGGTAGTTGAATGACAAAATTGAAACACCTTTACTCTGGTTGTTATATCAGTAGAATAAGTTACATTTATGCTTGTTTACTTAGGTCTGAATGTAATCCAGAAAAAGAGAAAGATCTATAGATCAAACTCAGGAGACAATGGCTAGCAGATGGTTTATGCGGGGCACAGATCCCATAAAGAGTACCTGGGAGTATCCAAATTTATTTTTGTAATATGCTATACGCAAATTATATAGGGCTTTTATTAAATAATTGCCTTATATATTTTAATTTTTTAATTACTATATTTAGTTTGTTATTTTTTATATTTACTTTTATAAAGTATCTATAACTAATTCAGTTATATTTCTATTTAAGTTAGAACTAAAACAATTTAATATAAGTAAGATTTTACCTATGTGGAAAATAGGTGTATATATAGTGTTAATAATGAATTCAAGTAATTATAACACTATTAGTTATTTTTTTTAAAAGAAAAATGATGTTGATATATACTTCCAAAGTTTAATGGCTTAATCTTGCTTTACTGTTTGACATACACGTCTATCAGTTGCGTAAGCAGGGCATAAAGACCGCAAGACGCAGTAAGGAAAGGTCTTGTATTATTGAAAAAGCTACGCTGGGGATAACAGGCTAATTGCGCCAGAGAGTACAAATTGAGTGCGCAGTTTGGCACCTCGATGTCGGCTTAGCTCATCCACATGAATGCAGGAATCATGAAGGGTACGACTGTTCGTCGATTAAAGAGCTACACGAGCTGGGTTAAATACGTCGTGAGACAGTATGGTTTCTATCTTCTAGAGGAAATTTGAGTAAAATAAGGATAGCCCCTTCGTACGAAAGGAGTTGGGTATGGTAACCTATGGTTTACCTGTTGTTTATACGCTTAATATTAACCTGATAAAATTACGGTGAGAATAGGTTCTCCTTTATAAGTGGATTAAGGGAATCTACTGAAAAAGGAGAGTAATATAGATTCATTTATGTAAATGAATTTCCTATTTGAACTATAACGGGTAATACTTTTATACTCAAGTATTTATACATAGTATAGGCATGGCAGGAAAGCTATGTTAGTTAAGATAAGTGCTGAATGCATCTAGGCACGAAGCTTACCTTAAGATACTCTTAAAAACGTAGTATAACACTACGAGTGTTAGCTAGAACTAATGTAAAAAGCTAGTTCTAACCGCCGTATTTGCTTACCTGTTGTTTATACAAAAATGACACGCGATAAGCGGGGTGACGCGATAACACTGATAGGCTTTGGCTGTAAGGGCTTTGATGTTCTCAGGTATAAAGTACTAATAGCGTTACTAGGTTTATTATCTGCCTGTGGCAAAAAATACCTAGTAGGCGATACGGTTAAACTAAACTAAATAACATATTTATCAATTAAAAATACTTTAGCCTGGTTTGCATAATAGTAATGCACCCGTTTTGTAATCGGAAGATATGAGTGCAATTCTCGTACTGGGCTATTTATATATTTAGAGTTATTAACGCGGATTGATGTAATAGTAACATACCTGGCTCATGACCAGTAAATAGGGGTGCAATTCCTCTGTCCGCATTTTTTTTTAAGGCTATAGCTTAATAGGTAAAGCAAGCTGCTCATAATAGCTCAGATGAGTGTTCGAGTCATTCTGGCCTTATAGGGTATTCAACTTTTGAATTTAATACAATATAGAAATCTGTATTGCGGGTTTTGGTTTCTATGACTAAACTTGCCTAATTTTTGTTTTATTATTAATCTACTTGTTTTTGGGTTAATTCAATGAATTAACCCCCAAAAACAAATTAAATAACTAAAAAAAAATAAGAGTACTATAACTTTTCAAATTTGAAACTCACAACACTTGGGACTGTGATAAGACCCATCCCTCTAAGACTTAATAACCTAACAATACGAAACTAAGATATGCGTACTTATGCTGAAATCTATTGGGGGCCATTAGGTGAATCCCAATTAGAGTATAGAACGATACTTTATTTTTATTTAATATACTATGTATATTAAATAAAAATTTAGGGAAATGCTATTTCTTTTTTTTTAGTTAAATTATTATCTTTATTAAATTATTATCTTTATTAAATTATTATCTTTATTAAATTATTATCTTTATTAAATTATTATCTTTATTACTAGAGCTATAGTAATATTAACCTACTATTTTAAGCTTTTATATAAGCTCTAAGGCCCAATAGTCAAGTGGTTAAGACGTAACATTTTCACTGTTAAACGCGCGGGTTCGAACCCCGCTTGGGTCTATTTTAAAGTTATGTTTATACATTAGCTTAAGGGGATATAGTTTAATTGGTAAAACTGCGATTTTGCATATCGTTATTTTAGGATCGAGTCCTAATATCTCCAATATTAAAATTAAGTATCTTATTATTATTATTAGTTAATTGTGCTGGTTTTTTCTAGTAATTTCGAATATTCGAAATTACGTCGAAAAAAAATATAAAACAATAAATAACTATCATCTCGCAAAAAAAGGTGAAGTATATTAGCTGTAGATAAAGATGGCTAATTTTATATTAAAATGCTACAGATTTATTCTCTTTACTGTTTTTTTTTTATTTATTCTTTTTTTTGATTAATTAAATCAAAAAAAAAAATTAAAAAAAAGAAAAAAAGGGAACAAAAAAGAAAAAGCCCAGGTAGCTCAATTGGTAGAGCGAAACTTTGAAGGTGTTTAGGTTATAAGTTCAAATCTTATCTTGGGCATTACTAGATCATTGTATAAGAGATTAGTATTTTAGTAATAAAGCATATCTAAAAAAAAAAGTGTAGGATAACAACTCCCATCCGTTTAGGTGTAATAAATATAATATTTATATCCTATTTTTTCTGATTGATAAATATATTAAATTTTGATTAAAATGTATATATAACTAATATATAGTTATGTAGTAGTGAATGTAATGTATATATAATGTGTGTATAAATACATAGTAATGTATTTATAATGAATAGACAAATATATAGAAATGTATGTATACGATAAAATATGTAATAGAATAAATGCATAATTTTATAGTTAATATCTAAAAATATGGGTATGCTGAAATTGGTAGACAGGTCCCGCTTAGGACGGGGTGATATATTCATATAAGTTCGAGTCTTATTACCCATAAAGATACATAATGTATTATACTAGTTAATTCACATATTTTAATTTTGGATTATTATTTAAATAGGTTAATTATTATTAATATGTAGTAGACTAATGGTAAGTCATAAATTTTTGGTATTTACTTATGGGTGTTCGAATCACCCCTACATAAAAAAAGGTGGATATAGTTCAATTGGCAGAACAACTGTATGTGGCACAGTAAGTTCCCTGTTCGAGTCAGGGTATCCTCCCAGCATGTTGTTATATATATATGATAATTATTTTAGCCGCTAACATATTTTTATAGAAAGTTTCATCTACTACATGTATTATATAAACTTCACACTGCTGTGTCTTAGGGAGAGACAATTATTGTTTGTAAATTACTTAACAATAAGCCAGGATAGTTCAATGGGTAGAACATTAATTTCATGCATTAAGAATGGGAATTCAAATTTCTCTCCTGGCTAAGCTAATAACCTGTTTATTTTTTTACTCTTATCTAATGCTATTACTTTAAGACGGGACAAAAATTTATTTTGTATTAAAGAGCAACTATTACTCTTTTACTTATTTAAGCTTTTACAGCTTATTACAATTTATTTCTTTTATTTTTAAGGGGTGAAAGACAAAAACTAGAGATTCTAGCCAATGCACTGCAAAGATAAGATTCAGCTAGTTTTAGAACTCTTTCTGAGATATTCCATAGCCACGTTAATGAGCATAAAAATTTAGCTCAGCAAGATTTTAAGATGGCTCATGAAGCTGCTATGAGATGTGATAAACATCTTAATCACATCTATGCAAATTGTCTTAGTGATACGCATATAACNAACTCTTTCTGAGATATTCCATAGCCACGTTAATGAGCATAAAAATTTAGCTCAGCAAGATTTTAAGATGGCTCATGAAGCTGCTATGAGATGTGATAAACATCTTAATCACATCTATGCAAATTGTCTTAGTGATACGCATATAACTAATAGCTTATACGTGACTGAAGACGCATTCTTAGACCGTCCCGGTTTCTTACGTTATAATGGTTTATTATTTAAC
>JAKUHH010000251.1:0-76977 GCA_022701365.1 Mycocentrospora acerina
AGACAGTAATCTTTTATATATTAGTAGATAAAAGTCCTCTTTAGTTAAGTCTAGCCTAGCTAACTTAAAGTCCTCTTTATCTACACTTTTTCTTTACTATTCTTATATAGGCTAGCACCCTTATTCTTTACTTAAAGCTCTTCTTTTATCTTTGGCTTAGATTAATAATAAGATAAAGACTTTACCCTTTAAGTTATAGCTACTAGTATTAGTATTAGTATACTATTTTTAACTTCTTCTTTCTTATACTTCTTAAAGCAGATAATAAACTTTTATATATCTCTACTTTTTTTTTATAGTATCTTATTAAGTAACTCTTATAAAGTTATGCAATTATATGCACTTTATAGAAAGAATTAAGGTATACTGCTAGATATCTTAATAGTATATATCTATAGTAAATAGATAAAGAGTCTAAAGCAGACTAAGTTTACTTTAGCAAGAAAGTATTTATCTACAAAACTATTAAGAGTTAAGTAGATAGCAGTGCTTAGAACTTAAATACTAATATATCTACTTAAATTAGTTAGTATAGGTCTTAATAAATAAAATATTAATATGCTATACTATACACGTTCTTTACCTTAATAACAGTATTATTATACTAAATAAAATAGTAGTAGCTAATATTAAACGCAATTTTACTTATAATGTTTAGAGTCTTGCTACTTACTCTAGTCCTATTACTTACAGTTACTAACTGTTATTATTATTAAGTAGGTATACACCTATTAATTAAGTGCATTTGCTAGAGAACTGCTTTATTCTTAAATTAAGCCTATTGTGCAATAGAGACAACAGGAAGTAACTAAGATACTAGTATAATTATTGCCTGCTTAAAGAGCTCTAGAGTGTTGTTATTAATGTTAATTTAAACTACTTTACCCTTTATTTCTAGATTTTGTGCTCTATATTAAGAATAATACTAACTAACTAATATATCTATTATTTTATATTCTGCCCTCTTTATAGAGTAATAAAGGCCTTATTAAGTAGCAGATAGCATAGTTAAGATAAAATATAAGAATATAATATATAATTTACTTATTTAAAGAATTATATGCATTACTAAATACTGTAGTACTAACTATAATAGAGACTATTACTAACTATTACTAACTATTACCTAGCACCTAATTATTGTCCTTATACATGTACTGCTATTATTACACTGTATTACTTTTATTTAAACTAATTTTATTATTTGCAAAATTAAATCCTTCTTAAGTAAGTGTTTTATATACATGTTAGTTTAAACTACTTTATAAATAGCTTTTATACTTACTTAGAAGTTCTATCTACTAGTAAGATGCGCTAGAAGCTAAAGCTTAGGTTATTAACTAGAGCTAATATAAGACTTGCAAAGATTGCAAAGTGCAAGATATATCTCTTTAAAAGGAGCAGCCTATTTAGCTGTAGTTTTTATATAATTAGTATAAGAGTTAAAGCTTATCTAATTAAGCTATAAGTTACACTACTGCTAAGTATATATAAGAAGTATAGTATTAATATCTTAAAGAGGTGTCTCTCTTATAATCTTGTTATACTTGTTTATAGGCAGTGTTTACTTATAGTCTTATATTTCCCCTAGTAGGCATATGTATAATATATTTAGCTTCCTAATAATAATATTTAGCCTATTTTTCTGCTTTTATATCTAGTAAGAGTTCTATATCTTAATATATAAGTATATCTTATAATAGAGTATTAGAATATAGATAGCTAATATTACTACTATATCTATAAGGCAGTCTTTAGAGAAAAGGTTTATAACTTACAAGTCCTAAAAGTATAACTATAATAGTCTAGTATTAGTCTTAAATTACTAAGCTTATATAGTACTTTTACTATCTATTAAAATAATAATCCCTTTAACAGCTGCTGCTACTAAGACTTAATTTATTAATTTACTATACTTATACTAAACATATAGTAATTGCTCTAAGTTGTTTCTACTTAATTAGCTTTTAAAAGCATATAGTGCGCATAAGCTATCTGCTTTATTTCTACACTATAATTAGAGTAAATAAACTATAGAAATATTCTAAAGTCTTTTACTATAAACAGGTACTAATATAGTACACTAAGTAATATTCTAGCTAATATACTAACATATACCTATATTACATATTAGGAGTATATATTAATATATGCGTAGATCTAGATGCTATAAGGTTTAATCTTTTTATACCTATTAATTAACTAGTACTAGTTTAGCACTAGAATAATATATTCTCTATAGTATTATTAGTAATTATTAAGATATCTTAAAACAGCCTTTAGGTAAATCTTATAATAGACTTAGAAGAGTCTATTATAAGCAAAAAAGAGGTTTCTTTACTTAAAGTAGACCTGCAGTATTCTTTTCCTGTAGCTATTAATAATACCTTCTTTTAAGTGCTCCTTAATAGCTACTCTTGCTACTAATATAGCTATCTTTTATTTAGCTTTATTCTAAATGCATTGTCTTAGTCCTAAAGAGAACTAAAGCTAAATAAAGATTAGTTATGTAATATTTTAATAACCTTTATAGTAAAGTACTTTAATTATCTTACTATCTTTAAGCCTGCACTAGTAAAAAAGAACTAGTATCTAATTCTTTAGTTATTACTTAACTTTAGCAGTTATTTAACACTAAATGCCTTACTTACAAAAGTGTCCTTTAAGTATAGTTATCTTATACTTAATCTAGTACTCCTTAAATAACTACTTAGAGATCTGTTTAAATATACATCCTCTTTTAAATAGAGCTATTACTTCTAGTTTGTATAATTAAAGATTAACAAGTAGCTTTCTACCTTTCCTTATAGATTATTATAATAGGTTTATAAGTAATAACTTAAAAGAAATCTTACTGTATTAAGGCATGCAGGTAATAGTAAGTATTAGTCTTTTACTATGCCTTCTAATGTTAAGTTTAGAAGCTTAGATTTTTATCTCTTAGCTTAAGCATGCAAGGTAATAAAGCACATAATTTATAGATTATTATATTGCAGCTTAAGTTAACCCTATAGTTACATTTTATAACAAATATTTTCTATTTTAAAGATATTAAAATACATGTTCTATTTGTAATATTCTGCTAATTATTATTATTCTGTTTTTTTAAGTCAGTTTTGTTATTTTGATTTTGGTAGTTTGGTTTCCGACTGATGATACGTAACTGTCACCTGTAATTGTCTCCAAAATTAATTGCGCCGCTTTGTCTGTGTACGTGTCCTTTATTTACATCGGCCCTAGGCGGCTCTAAGCCTACCCAAATCTGTGGATTTGTTACTCATGGCTATGCTCGAGCTGTCAGCAAACAACACTACTCACCGTCGGACAGACTACGAGAACCCACGGACGACGACTGAGCTAGTACTTTAATATTGCCAAGCTATTTCTGCTACTCTGCACCGCCATTCCTTGCACAGCAATCACCAACTCGGTGTCGACGAATGTGGCTTCTCAACACGAGCTCGTTCAAGCTCGAAGAGTTTTATAGCGATGTACCAAGCTATGCCATCCTGTCCTATCGCTGGAAGAAAGACGAAGAGTTGTCCTTCGGTGGTTTAGAAGAGCCACATCCGCACTCTAATCGGACTGGTTATAAGAAGGTCAAGGCTTTCTGTGTAGAGGCACGTAAGAGGCGTTTGGCGTACGTCTGGGCCGATACTTGCTGCATCGATAAGAAGAGCAGTGCTGAGCTCAGCGAAGCTATTAACAGCATGTATGCCTTCTACAATCGAGCGACAATATGCTACGTTTACCTTTATGATGTAGTTTCATTGAAAGACTTCGAACAGAGCTCATGGTTCACACGGGGGTGGACGCTTCAAGAACTCCTCGCACCCTCAAAGTTGCATTTTTTCAACCATAAATGGGAGCCGATAGGCTCCAGACGAAGACTAGCGCCCAAAATCGAAAGGATAACTGGAATCCCTAGAAAAGCTTTGCGGAACTTTAGCCTTAACGAATTTTGTGTTGCGGAAAAGTTATCTTGGTCAGCCAAAAGAGAGACGACAAGAGAAGAAGATTGTGCTTACTGTCTTCTTGGCTTGTTCCAAATCAACATGCCTCTCCTCTATGGAGAAGGTGCGAGAGCTTTTCAGAGGCTTCAGGAGGAAATCATGAAGATAAGCACAGATATGAGCATTTTCCTGTGGCAAGGTCCCGCGATGGACGCATTCGGAATGCTCGCGTCGAATCCGTCTTGTTTCTCAGATATCCCAGACAGCATTAGGAGCCTGACCAGAAACAGCACAAACCTCTTTTCCAATTCTGAAGGCTGGAGCCTGAACAACGCTGGAATTAGCATAGAGGCGAGTATTTATCCCTATCTAATCACGGATGAGTTTGACTGTATTTTCGCGCTCCATTTACACGAGCCGCATGCATCCTACCATCCTAGTTTGATGATATTCGTTAAGAAGCATGATACACGACAAGGAATTCCCAATTTTGCGCGCGTCACGATTGACGGGATTGCTTGGACATCTTCTGCAGCGGATTCCAAAATAGGTCTGCCCTTGAAATACGAGGTCGTGAAACTCAGGCTCCTCCGCCAACCCCTTGAAGATATCCGTACTCCAGCTGAATCTTGCGGTTTTAATGTGAGCTTTAGATTGGAGGCTATAGGTTCGTGCGCAGCTTACCAGCGCCCCTCTGTCAATCTTGAAGCGAAATTTCGATCATGGCAGCAGATACAACAGACGTGCAGCGGACCGCTCAAATGTTCATTCTCAGCCAACCCTAGGAATGCCATAGTTGTGCATGGCTACCTACTGATAACACTTATGTACGACATACAAATCCTGATATGCTTGGGTTTGAGCAGCAACTTCGAACCTTTGTGTATCATACTACCATTTTGCAAACAAATGCTTGACAAAGGACTTGGGTGTGCGAAAATCCTTGGAGAGCATGACTTCATTTCACGACACCAAAGTGATAACTTCGAGATTTTCGACACAGAGATAGATATGATTTGCTTGCGTGGGGCTGAGCAGGAGCTGGAAAGTTTTACTGATATAGGGATATCCCTGGAGATTTCAAATATACCAAGTCATACTGGCAAGCTCGAGGCTGATATCAAGTTTGATGTTGAGAGGTTCCTCCAGTACTATATACCCACCTTCGATCTCTCGTGCTATGACTCTATTGAATGCATACCACGCGAGATATTTGGACAGCTGCTGGATGTTGAGCTCAAAATTGGTCAGATGCGACGCAACAGATATTTTCGTTAACGAGTCTTTGTCTCAATTTTGGTACGATGGTACGATGTACCCTAATGCTTCAAATTAACGAAACCTCAAATTCTATCTTTGATAAGCTATCATCTACCTGAAGCCAAAATACCTAGAGAAAGAGACCATTACATCACATCCCACTTCGTGACTGTCCCAGCTACGCTCGTGCGCGCGCGTGATACCCCACTAACACGACTCAGCTCACATACTGATGAAATATCCCAACGCTACATGCCTTGAAGCAACGTTGTTGATTTTATGCATCTGCTAGCCTGCAGCAAAACGGTCTCCGTCACCGCCGTCAATGGAACATCTCCAACGGCGAACCGACCATTAGCCTCAGATTATTCAAATGCGAATTAATTGTTCATTACATTAACGTCTATCACAATGTCGATGTGTATGCTTCGAGTACGCTTGGCATCCCTGTAGAGCGTAGCATCTGGTAGGACGCACAAATTTCGTTATAGGTGTGTAACATGTCTGCAGATAATTAATTGTAAGATATTGGACTGTCCAAGTTCACTCTGCATCAACCAGGACTGGCAATTCGCTTCCACTGGAAATACCTCTTGACGTAAGGGCCCTGCACGAATCTGTCCACGACAGCGCGCATGAAGCTTATGATGACTTCTTAGCATTGGTGTGAGATTCTAAGGCTCTGATAGGTTTTATTGTACGAAAATTCGGAGTGATAAAAGCTTGACGCTGGCGCTGTAGGGAAAGAAGTCTGTTACGCCACGAAAAGAGACCTTCTACATATCAGGTGCGAAGACGGCGATACGAACATAGTTTCTAGCGGAGAGCAGAGTAAAGACATGTAGGGTTGACTACAGCAGATTGTTTTCATGGAAAAACAGTAATATTCGTTGTGCACATTGATTTCTAGCTGCTTAGAGTCAAAGTGCCTTTCAATTGTCTCGACACACAGGGCACCTTGCTACGCAGGAATGAACATCAGCCTTGCAGACATGATGTTCAGCCAGCTCGCCATGCCCTAGCTCTACTTGGAGCGTAGATAAATCTCAGGATTGAGATTGTTTGAACCATTACTCGCCGCCCGAAGTAAACAACCATGACTAAAGTTCCTGATGTCTGCATTTTCTTGATACTATAAATGTGTATCCCTCGCTGGTTCATCCTTACCTTTGCTACGTGCACACACGTTCTGCCTATTATTGTGGGGTCACTGCCTTCCGTTTCTAGCTAGCGTATGTTGGACCCTGCATTCTGAATGAGACAGCCAGTATTCCATGACCACGATTTGTTTCTACAACTTTCCACGCAAACACAATCCGCTTGCTCTCATCATCTCTCTGTACATTCACGACATTGTTGTCGAGTACATCAATACTATTGTTCATCGCCAGCATATTTCACTCCATCGTTAAACTGTCAGAGCCCACCTATACCCCACCATGGATGAGGCTCGCAAGGGTGACGCCGCGCTCAGCGCGAGCAAGTATGAAGAAGCTTCTCAGCACTTCACGAACGCTATTGCCTCAAACCCAACAGCCGTCAAGTACTACATTGGTCGCTCTACAGCTTACCAGCGATCTACCAAGTATGCAGAGGCGCTGAAGGATGCCGAAATTGCCGTCGTCCTCGCACACAAACGCGCAGTTCGAGAGCTCATCAAGGATGCGCAATTCCGACGCGCAATCGCTCTGTACTTTCTCGAGCAGTATGCAGACGCGGATCACCTTCTTAATACGGTGAAAAAGCTTGACGAGAAAGAGAAGCTGTTACCCATCTGGACGATGAAGGTCGCCGCAAAGCTAAAAGATATACCAGAGGATGATGAGAGGAGAAAAATCACAATCAAAGAAATCCCTGACGTTGAAATTCCTACTGCCCCATCAGCTTCAACGTCTACTCTGTTCAAGGGTAAAGGCAATGAGACTAAGAAGACAGAGACCTCTGTGGCGCCAAAGGCTGTAGTGCCTACGCCTGCAGACAAAATCAAGCACGACTGGTATCAGAACAACGATAATGTCGTCTTCAGTATTCTCGCGAGAGGTGTCCCCAAGGATGAGGCGACAGTCGATATCGAAAAGGATACGTTCTCTGTGTCATTTCCTGTTGGCGATTCAAAATCCGAGTGGAGCTTCACCGCTGATCCCCTTTTCGCGTCCGTTGATCCGGCGCAATCTACGTATCGAGTGACACCCAGTAGAGTGGAGGTGACACTTCGGAAAGCTAAACCAGGTCTCAAGTGGCACGGTCTTGAGGGCGATCGCCAGATTGAAGTCGACGTGGAGGAGAAGAACGCCATCCCTTCTCATGTCCTTTCGGACAAATCCGAGCAGGAGACCCCTCCAGCGTATCCCACATCGTCTAAGTCGGGTGCTAAGAACTGGGACAAGGTGGTACTGGATGACTTGGATGACAAGGACGAGATGGAGGGCGATGAGACGGCGCATTTCTTCAAAAAATTGTACGCGGGCGCAGGTGCGGAGCAACAGCGTGCTATGTTAAAAAGCTATCAAGAAAGTGGTGGCACAGTGCTGAGTACCGACTGGAGCAATGTCGGCAGTAGAACCGTGGTACCCGAACCTCCAGAGGGCATGGAAGCGAAGAAATACTAGGGTTTGGCTTTGATAATGACGAAATCGGTTTACACTTGGTTGGTGGTGCAGTGTTCAGTTCGTTTCTGTTGGGGCACGTGGAGCCAGACGAACACTCCGATACCTTTTCGATTTGCCCTTACTCGTCTGAATTCACCAGATCCCCATGTGTAGATCGCAAATTGCTTTGATGATCCATTGTGCTCCGGCGGCGTGGGCTTGGAACTCGATACCGAGGATGTGGCTCGTTCACCGTATTCACCAGCAAATATTGGGTTCCAGCCATGACGCGAATATGTTAGTCGGTCCAATTGTACAATTCCCCGCCATTTTGGATCATCTAATGGAATTGCAGATTGATTACAGGCACGATGCGTCTATATTGAGTTCCAATTGTTTGACACATTTCAATATGTTTCCACTCGGTTGCACGTTGGTTTTTTCTGCAGCTTTATGCTCAAGGAATGACCTGTTGCGGCGTTCCAAACCGGTGCCAAACGCTGGCACTGCTGGACCGTCACCCGACCTCAACTCGGTTGGTGCTACACCTCACGTTCAAAATCTCTATTTTCCATGCGTTGACATTTTCTAATTTTATTCCTTGTGGCTCCGATGATGACAGCGACAAGTCCTTGCGCATCAGTAATGTTCATAGTTCAATTCAAAATCTGATGATTGCTGCCTATCTTAGTTGTGATACGATTGGACTTGATCATTCCAGGTAGAAGATGCTGAACTCGTAAAGAGAAATTGTTATGGAGCACCTGTCACGCATAGGCATTCCATAATCACATTAAAGAACGCTGCTGATAGGAAATCATTTCAAGTTTAGATTGAAGTAAGCCTGGACAAGAGTATGCAGACTTTTCCCAGCCACCTTGAGTAATCCAGAAAGTATTGCGACGAAATTTTAAATTCAAGATTGTAGCAATCAGACCATCTCATCTCGTCGTCTGAAATGGGATTTCGGCCAATTAGGGGGGCCTGGCGGCTAAATAGGATGGTCATTGATGTAATCTTGTAGTTGCAAGACTTGGTACTTGAGGTACAAGGCCGTTCGGTTGTGGCTCATCAAGGTGAAGAAAAAGAAGCTACCAGCCATTCTGCCATTCTACAGCATTGTTACCAAGGCCCATCCACTCTGCATGGCATGGCAGTTGTGGGTGCTGGAGTGTAGAGGCGGGGGGGGGGAGGTGGAGCTGGGGTGCAGGGGGAGATGCGTTGAGCGGGTGCAGGGTTCTGCATGCAATGTCGGCGTACAGTACACAAGGGTGACGTAAGACACGGCTGCATACATGAGTCTGCGCCAGCACGGTAGCGTAAATCCCTCACGTTTGCAGAGCTCACGACAAGCAGGAGGTGAATATGCACACGGGCACGTCGTCTTATGCACCACGCGACCACGAGCACAGGGGTAAATTTCCAGCATGCATAGCGGCCAATGGCACTCGATGCGTACCTGACCACCATCCAGGATGTAGGGTGCGGCCTAGTTGCTTGGAATAGAAGCTGGGCAGCTTCTCGGCAAATAAAATGTTTCACGGCAGGAAGCGGTCGCCACGATGGCCCTGGGTGCCCATCAGCGCAGACAGCACGCGCATGCCCAGGACGACAATTCTGCGACTGGCGAATGTGGTGCGCAGGAGTCGAGGCTGGAGATGGGCGAGGGCGGAAGGCGGCCGCCAGTAAGATGCGGGAATCGGACGTGAAGCCACCCGCGCGAGAAAGCAAACGTGCTATCGATAGGTTTGTGACACTTTGGATACGAGCGCTTAATCGCTTTTGCCCCCCTTCGCCACGTACGCTTGCACAAAAACCACGGATTCGCCCCCAGACAGGACGCCGTGTTTTTCAAGCGGGAACCAACATGTCTTCGCCGCGGTGCCGCGCCATTGATCGCACCTTGGGGCAATCTTACTGATGCGCTGTGAGATGAGTGGTGCGGCAGCGGGCACGAGTGCTTCATCGACCCAATGCCCCCCGCTCTGCGTCTCACGATTCACAGGACAGTGAAGCCACGGGAGTCGTGTTCGCGGTAATAAGCTGGTACTTGACGGCGGTATTTCTCGCAACCTGCATTCTCAGGCTCGACGCCCAAGCGCGCGCACAGTGAATTGCGACGCGCGCGAAAACCGGGGCTGGTGATGTCGCTGGCAAGTGGCACAGTGCAGACGAGGATCTTCCTTTTTGGAGATTACGATGCGGCGCGCACGGAGGATTTCCTCGCTGGAGATGCACAACACCAGTGCAGAAGGCTGGGCAGCCAAGGGGCCTATCGCCTGTCGCTTGGGTGCAACGCTGGACTGCGTGCCAGGCAGATGAAAGGGCTGGGCAGGGCGCGAATAAGGCTGTATGAGCAGCGCACTGGTGACGCCGACATGCTCGAGAGTCGCAACGCCTCCGCATATCGCGGCGCAGGCCTGGCTCAAGACCGTATGGCGCGCGGATTGGACGCCCCCGAGGCCTTGTCAGGTCCCTTGCGGTCATGTTTCATCTCTCTGACTGCGTCTTAGTGGCCGGTGGCTCTTTCACGAGGTTGGCCAACAGGAACTATGCCAGCCGCTGGCGACCGGGGTTTCGCGGCCACTGGTGGGGCTCACCTTCATCTCCTAGAAAACAACCCCAGGGCCCGCATCCTGGTGATAATCCTTTCGTCTCCCCTTTCCCTCATTATTCTGCCTGTGCGGCTCTTGTCATTCTTTTACCGTTGTCGCTCCTTTGCAACTCTACATTCGTTACTGATATTTGCTATCACCACGCGCAGCAACCACACTCGTTATCCGTGTATATCGATCCACGCGCGCGGCATTCAGTAAAAGCGTCCAGGCGGCTGCCATATATCGTCAATCTTCACCGTCTTCCCTTGGACACCTTTCACCGCCTCTTGGAGATCCTTTCACCGTTTGGCCAATCTCGTACCTCGCATTCCCATCAACCATCAGGAACTGTCAAAGGGAAAAAAGCAAACAACGTCTTTGGACTACGACAGCTCCATCTACTAGCGAACCAAAACATCGTGTAGATTGCCAACCCCTTTCGTACCCACCACGGAACGGTCTTTTCCAAGCTTTCAACCATGAAGTCTTACGCTTCTGTGTCGCTTGCCGTGGCCCTCTTGGCCGCCACCTCTGACGCCTTCTGGCGCATGCCATGCCGCTCCCGAACAGCTTTTGCTCGTCTCGATCCTATTGTTGACCCGGGTGTTGCCTCGAGCCACGTCCACGCCATTCACGGTGGAAGCAGTAAGTCATTCCAATTCCTGACTTGAACCTGCTCCATCACACAAGAGCCAATTGCCCCATATTGAACTTGAAAACACCGCATCATAAGTCTCTCGCCATCTGCTGACAACTACATTAGACTTTGCTGAGACTACCACCTACAGCGACCTTAGGAAATCTGAGTGCTCGTCTTGCCAGTTCAGCGATGACAAGTCTGCGTACTGGTAAGCATCCCCGTCTCTAATCAGGATCGCGCCAAGCATGCTGACCCTTATAGGACGCCTTCCCTACATTTCATGCATGAGAATGGCAAGGTTGAAGTTGTTCCCCAAGTCGGCGGTATGCTCGCGTACTACTTGCTTCTCGGTGACAACATCAAGGCCTTCCCCGAGGGCTTCCAGATGCTTGCTGGAGACAGCAACCTCCGCAACTTCACTGGCGCTGTTCCCGATCTTCCACTCGCCTCGTGGGGCCCGGAGGACCTGACTCAAATATCTCTTGGACAAAAGTCCCTTGGTTTCAACTGCCTCAACTACGGTCGTGCTGCCGAGGGATCGCGTTACCGTCACTTTATGCCCGACAAGGACTTCATGGACCAGAACTGCGCCAACGGCATTCGCGCTGAGCTCTTCTTCCCCTCTTGCTGGAACGGAAAGGACCTCAAGAGCCCTGACCACAAGAGCCACGTCGCTTACCCCAGCATGATCGATGGTGGTGTGTGCCCCAAGGGATTCGAGACCCGTCTGCCATCTTTGTTCTACGAGACCATCTGGGATACGTACTCATACAAGGGCGTGCCTGGACAGTTTGTCTGGTCCAACGGTGACCCCACTGGTATGTTGTCTTGTCAACCAAGTGAAGAATAATACTAATTTATAATTAGGCTACGGATACCACGGCGATTTTATTGGCGGCTGGAACACCAACGTCCTCCAGGCTGCTGTCAACGACTGCACTAACCCCTCCGGACGTGTTGAGGACTGCATCCACTTCCAGGGTAGCCTCCAGACCGAAGCCGAGCAGGGCACTTGCAAGATTGAGGAGATGCCCTCTATGCTCGCCCACGACGACTGCGACGGTCCTTCCAACGGTCTCTGTGGCAACGTCCCCGTCCAGTATGGCCCCAAGTACGCTACCAATGTTGGTAACGGCAACACAGAGAGCCAGACCGCTACTGAGAAGCCTACCCTTGTCTCCGTCTCTGTCCCCACACTTTCCTACGCATCTGCGAGGTCCAAGCACACTGACAAGTGGGGTGGCGGTGTCTCCGTCTACAACGTCAAGCCTGAGACGTCCAAGATTGTCAAGGCTGATAAGGCCGATTTTCCCAAGACTACTTCCGCTTCCTCTTCCTCTTCCTCTTCCTCCTCGTCTTCCTCCTCTTCCTCTGCTGCGCCAATTGTCACCCCATCCCCATCGTACGACGATGCGTACAAGGGCGACGGTGTCATCATCGGCACTACCACATACACCAAGGACGGTGTCATCTACGAGGTTGCTATCAAGGAGATTACCGTCACCGTTACGGAGGAGGCAGCCAAGGTCCGTCGCCATGCGCATGCGCACCGTCGCCGCGGCCAGCTTGGCAAGCACTAAGCTTTGCTGCCGTCACGCGATGCGCTTCACGAACGTAGGAACGCCTCTTCTCTTCTCGCGTCTGCATCTTTGCGTTCGCACTGAAAACGTTGCCGTCGGGATTTTCTAGGTGGTGTTTAATCAAGACGGTTGTCGGACTATGCAAAAGTCCTGGTTTGTGGAGCTTGGTTGGCCGTGCGTTTGGCTTTTTTTCCCTTCCTTCCTTTCGTTGGACTGTTTGCGTGCGTGCTTGCTTGCTCGCTCGCTTCATTCCTCCCCCCTTTTCTTTGTTGATTGTTCCTATGTCCCGAACTATTGTGTATGCGCGTGCGTGTGCGGTAGAAGGCTGTGCCGGATACAAAACAAACAAGATTGGTTGCTGTTGCGAAAAAAAACGTTCTCGTAAAGAAAGGGTAGATTTTTCCTTTTTTATTATTCTGCGTTTTGAGATATCCAAAGACACGAACGACGAGTTTGATGACTACCTTACTACCTATCATGCTGATTCGCGCCCTGGGGTTGCTGAGTGATTGATTGACCAACCACAATCTGGTTCGTGTGATTGACGTGAAAACGAGCTTTTGCTGCGTAGAAACGCGCGTACACGTGGTGAAGCGGTTACAATGTGAGCTAACGCTTTGTTTTTTCTCCCTCCTTCGCAGTCGTATACACAAACAAGTGCAGATTGAGTGGTCGGAGTTATTGTGCAGATTGGCTCGGAAAAAGAGCTGACGACGCTCTTTTTTTACTTGCACCCTCCTCCCCTTTGACCCGTTCTGTTCGTCTTCGTACACACCGCGTTCCATCCATCCTCACTACCGTCTTTTTTGTGTGTAACCACCTCCCCGCCAACTAATACAGACACGCAACTTGACACATGTACCACACTCATTTAATCCAACTTGCTTCTCTGCCTCTTCAGGTAGAGTAAAAAACCCGCACATCGCCATCAAACAACACCTCCCCGACGCTCCGACATGCTTCTCTTCTCTCTCTCTGCCAACGCGACATTCCGCGCTCTGGTGTCACTCGCCAGTCTAGCCCAGTGAGCTTGAGCCACAGACGCGTCAGCACATGATGAGATCAGCCAAAGCGAGCTTTGTCTGTTCGTATCCAAAGTGAAGCTGAACTATGTAAATGACATGCCACCCATTCGAAATGAGCTGCGCTATGAGAGGAGAGGAGACGAGACGAGAGGAAAAGTGTACTTGCTGATGATGATGATGATGATGATTGTGTGCTCTTCATCATCTTGTTCGCGGCATCGTATAGCATCATCGTACAACGCGCCGCTGTGAATCTTATTCTTTGTGAGATCTTCTGTTTCCGCGGAACATGCATGTGATCCAGCTGATGTTTAGTAATAGCGAATGCGGGGTGAAAGTGTCGCGAATTAGAATCTGTCATCGCTTGTGGGGTCTTTCACATCAGACTTGGTACGCTACGGTTATGGGGATGGTTCTGACATTTCACGTGGGCTGTTGAGGTGGTCGCTTGATTCAGTTGTGGCTGAGGTGAGGAGTGCGCTTTCATTAGCGAATCTTTAATTGGGTCTCAGTTTGTGTGTGTGGAACGGCTCTTCTGAGCGCTTGAGGTTGCGGGTTGTTTCCGTGGGCTTTGTCGGTAGGAGCGGTAGATCACATGTTCAAGTGTGGAAGTGGATGGTTGATCAGTGGAGGATGAGAATTGGAAGAGGTTTGGAAGTGTTTGGATAGCTGTGGGCATATCTGCGTAGCGATCAAGATTCGCATGACGAAAGTGAAAGTGATGATGATGACGACGGCGTGGTGGACGGAAAGGAGACTTTCTTATCCAATAAGTGGACTGGCAAGACGCCGTCTCAGTGTGAGTTAAGCTAGGAATAAAATGGCTTTAGTATAGTGGATGGGTTTTCATGGCTTCTCGCGAGGTTCGAGAAAGTAAGTGTGGGTTTAGACACAGAAAAGAGGGGATGCTAGCCTATTATTGCTTTGACTGGAGTGTGCAACCTATCGGGGATTTGTTGGAGAATATTGCAGATTGAGCGTTCTTGTTATAGAAAAAGCAATGATCATTCTACGACTGCAAGTAAATAGAAATAATGATGGTGGTGAGAGGGTTATTCGATCGCAGTGTTCAGTTCGGCTTGTGAGTTTGGCATGACTTGATGATGATTGAATGACTACGATCATATATGATATCAACTACCATCTTCAACTACAAATTAACTATGATATTTAAGACGCTCCCTTAGTATTGCACTATTTTGCTCTATGATGTCAATACGGTTTCTCTACATTACGAAGATAGCTCAGATGAAAGCAGACCATCAGCTTCCAGCCTACTTTCAACATTTATCAATGATCCTATACTTCACCTGATAGGAGACCGATTATCAGGAAGAAAGATGCAAGGGTGGGTAGTAGGAACAATATCAAAATACATGTATTGCTTAAAACAGTACAAGGTCAAAAGTCTGATCACGGTAGTGCCAATCTGAATAAAACCTACCTCCTACTACGGCGTGAAACCATGTGAGCGGAAATTCGAGTTTATTTAATCAATGCTTGATCCGTGCTTAAGCAAAAAGTTCAAGTTGATTCAAGTTTGAAAACTTTCCAACCAGTCTACGAGGGATGTAGTCATCTTTTAAGACCAATGTTTTTCACCTTACCTACTTTCCAACAAAGCGTTTTTGTCGTTAGGTACCTTCTAGAGAGTAATTTCTTACATGCTAAACATAAACTAATCTGCAGCATGTTCTAGAGTCCATATGACGATCAGCATGATGGGGACTCAAAACCTTGCAAGATTTTCGCAGAACCATTTTCAGGAGCATGTTGATTTAGAAAAAGTACTTAGTATGGAACGACAGTCTGCGAATGCGTTTGTTGTTGGGAGCTGTCGCATACAGAGGACCAAGACTATTTTTAGATGCCTAAAACCCGCATCTGGATTTTTCTGTCTGAGACTGAAAAGAGCAGTATGACTGTGATAAGATGTAGTGAGGATGGTAAAGGTAAAATGACGGGAAGAAAGTGGTCGAGAAACAAAGCAGGAGGGGCGGTGTAAGCGTGAGCGCCAATAGAATGAAGCTAAGTACTTGGGTTTCTATGTGGCGCCTTTAACAGTCTTTAGGCAGGATAGGACGAATGTACAAGCCAACCCGAGCAAAGATTCTCGTCCGTAACAGTCTGTGCTCTCCTTGAATGATTTCTCCGACTCCAATGCGTCATATCCAAGGCTCGCTAAATTGTCCAGGGAAGACGGCATCCTGTTCTCCACACCCAATGGTGGCCTTACTGCGAGGCAGAATCAGGCCCTCTTCGCCTGACTGGTTAGCCAGATTCCTATTCCGCCCCCAACCGTCCAAACGTATGAGCATGCATGACTTTTGTCGCCGCATCGAGTGGCAGTGGCAGTGGTGGCAGTTCAAGCCACAGCGTATTTTTGGGCACACCTCACCACGCTTCTCTTCAGCCGTTCATCATCAACAATCCAGCCTCTCACATAATGTCAACAGCTACTCAAACCCTATTGCCACGCTTTCCGGAACTGTACAACGGTCAGCCGCACAGCCCGAATAGGCGTGCTGGATGCACGATCCCTGTGTTGATGCCTGGGCGCTGCTCCACATGCCGTCCTTGTGTTATTCTCATTCGTTCCTGCGTCAAGTCATACAGTGACGGGAGGGCGGGATGGCATAGCCAAGCCTTTTGCGCAGCGCGGCAGACGTACTCGATGTGGTACTTCTAAGCGGGTGAGCGGCTGTGCTGGATAAGCTGGGGTGGCGCCCTTGCTTAAGTGGTTGTCTTTCGCTCTCATTGGCATATTTTTTGTCTCAAGTCTGCGCAGTGGCCGACTATTAGAAGAGTCAACCCGTCTCTTTTGGAGGAGAAAGGATCATCCTGGAGTAAGAAGATAAGGCTGGTTGTGTCCAAGTTGAGGACTACAAAAATCTTTCCTTCGACATTTGTTACGTTGCCAACATAACGATTTACGACAATAAAGCAAAAACTGGACATTGATACCGTATCAAACCCGCAAATTCAAAGGCGTTCGTGCGCCTTTGGGCCTCAACCTCAACATGAGGTCTTTCGCAGTAGTATCGGCACTTGCAGCCGTTGCCACAGCACAGCTATCCTCCATGGTAGTGTCATCACGCACATCTCTAGGAAATGTGGTGCCTTCAGCTACGCAGTCGGTGTCGGGTCCCATTTCGACAGACCGCGCGTGTGCGCAGATTGCAAGTGCTATTTCAAGGACCAGATCACAGAATGTAATTTTAGAGGCTTCAGTAAGTGTGAATTCTTTGCTTTAAAGTCGATGCAGATGGAAGAACGTAGCAGAGACTTGGTTGACTGACAGAATTTCAGATTGCATACGCATGTTTAAAGTCTGTGCCAATCAGCCAAGAAGACGCCGCATTTACAGTCAATTCAATCAAACAAATGACTGAATTCCAGTCTACTCTTGCGTACCTCAAAGACCCACCACAGGGATGGCCAAATGAGGCAGTCGATATAATTGGTGGGCTGGATGCCATCAGTTCCAAAGTAACTAGTGGAGGATATACCAACGAGTATGATTTCGAGGCTGAAATTGCAGATCTGTTTGCTCGGTCGCACGATGGTCATCTTGGATTCAACGGCATGGCATACAGCGGGACTTTTTATTGGCGCAGGAGTAGCAGCATTGCCCTAGTTTCAGCATCAAGAGATGGAAGCGGACTCCCCAGAATCTGGGCGTTGGGGGACTTCAACAAGACGGGAGGTTCGTTTGAACCGTCGCCCATTACACAAATCGACGGAAAAGATGTTTTGCAGTTCTTGGGGGAAGAGGCGAACCGAACCTCCTATCACGATCCAGACGCGCGGTACAATGCCTTGTTCTTCCTGCAGCCAGCAGAAAGCTACGGACAATTCACCTCGCCACGATTCTACCCTGGCGACACAACCAGAGTCACATTTGAAAACGGGACGACGAACGAGTACCGCAATGCTGCGATTGTTCTGGATCCCGCTTCGTGGCAGGGTGTCTCTAGCCCCCAGTCTTTCTACCAGACGTTCATCTCTCCTTCGACGAGCTCGCGGAAAGTGAAGAAGAGGGACCCGAATGCACTGCCGCGTAATCTTGAGAATCCTCGCGACTTGGAATTTTACGGCTCTACTGTTATTCAACATGGATCTGTGCCTGTTTTCTACCCGCGGCCAGTTGTGGCTCATACGGCACCCAACACTCCACTAGCAGGCTACTTTATCAATACTGCCGTCGGCCAGATTGGTGTACTGGTGGTTCAGACGTTCAACACACCCGATGCGGCCACAAGCGTTGAATTCCAAAGCGTGGTCCAACGGTACATTGCACAAGCCAAGTCTCGTGGCGTCACAAAGCACATCATCGACGTACGCACAAACGGCGGCGGAAAGGTGATTCTAGGCTACGACTTGTACAAGCAATTCTTCCCCTCGCAGGTGCCACAGACACAATCCCGTTACCGTGGCCACCCTGCCAGTGAACTCTTCGGCTCACGCATCTCCTCCATCATCCGCCCCACGTCCGCAAACCTCGACCTCTACTCCAGCCCCTTTAGCAACGACGCGTACCTGAACAAGGATCTGCAGGCGTTCCCAGACTGGAAGGCCATGTACCCGCCAGACCGCTTCCACAACGATAACTTCACGACACTATTAAAGTACAACCTCTCCGATCCTCTGACAACCTCCGACCCTCGCCTCGGCACCGGCATCACCGTCACCGGCTACGGCAACCGCGCAGACTACACACAAGACCCCTTCCGCGCCGAAGACATCATCATCCTCTCCGACGGCATCTGCGCCTCCACCTGCTCCATCTTCACCGAGCTCATGTCCCAGCAATCCGGCGTCAAGACGCTCACCATCGGCGGCCGCCCCCAACCAGGCCCCATGCAGCACACGGGCGGCACAAAGGGCACCCTCGTCCTCCCCGCCGAGTACCTGCAATCCCTCTCAGCCTACGCAATCTCCACATACGCATCCACCCGCGCAGAAGCCCAATCCTGGCTCGCCTTCGTCCCCAACCCCTTTGCAATCGCCTACTCGGACGCAAGCATCAACTTCCAGGACAACATCCGCGTGGGCCTCGAGTCCGGCGGCGTGCCCTCGCAGTTCCTCAACGACTCGAGTTCCTGCCGCGTGTGGTACGAGCCCGAGATGTATCTCAATGTTACGCGCGTGTGGGACAAGGTTGCGCGCACGGCGTTTGGGAACAATGGCGCGTTGGATGAGGCGGCGTGTGTGGCCGGGAGTGTGGCGTCGAGGGACATGCAGACGGGGCAGGGGGCGGGGAATCCGGGCGTGGGAGACGCGTCGGAGCAAGGGGGTAAGAAGAAGGGTGCGGGGAGTGCGGTGAGACCTAGTTTGATGGGTGTGGTTGCCGTGGCTAGCTTTGTGGTTTTCGCGCTGGGAGGAGGAGGGATGGGGGTTGTGGGATGAGAGATGACACGGTAGAGTATTAGCATGATGGATGGATGGATGTACATAGATGCCAATGATGACATGAATTCCTTAATATATTTATATGTTTTTAATATGTACTTGTAAATGTGCAGTCCTCAACTACTACACCTTACTCCTGGAACCTTTCACAGCATCGTAGTTGTCCACGGGCGCGTCGTCCTTGACGCTCTCCCAAATCTTCTGAATCGCCTCCTGCGCCTCCTTGCTCAGCGGGCCCTTCTTCAGCGACCCAATTGTCTGCTCCACCTGGGGCAAACTGCTGGCCCCAAAGATGACGCCGTCGCCCTTTGTCTCGTCCAGCGCAGAGTGGTATGCCACCCACCTGTAGGCCAGCTCCGCCTTGGAGATGCCCTCCTTCTCTGCAACGCTGTTCCATGTTGCGAGTGCCTCGCGCAGGCTAGGCTTGTTGTACAGCGCCGTGTACAAGCCGCCCATGACGCTGGAGTTGAAGCGCCCGGCGCCCGCATCGATATCGGCAATGGACTTTGTCAGGAACCCACCTGCAATAGGCGAGTATGCGTAAAAGGAGATATTGAGGCGGCGCAGTGTGGGGAAGAGGTTGGTTTCTAGGTGGCGCGCGACGGGGTTGTAGTTTCCTTGGTAGACGGTGGGGAGGACATAGCCCTTCTCCTTGTTGTGGTTGTAGACCTTCTCGACATCTTCGGCGGCGAAGTTAGAGAGCCCGAAGCGCTTGAAGACGCCAGCCTTGTAGGCTTCGTTGACGCCAGAGAGGTAGTCGTCAAGAGAGAGGCTGGGGTCGGGGGCGTGGATGTAGAAGACGTCGAATTGGTCGATGCCGACAGTCTTTAGGGAGTCTTTGGCATCAGCAAGGGCAGCATCATTGCTGAGGGAGCCAGGAGCGAAGCCTCCAGGCCACTTGGAGTCGATTGTGAATTTTGTGCGCTTGGCTTGCTGGCCGATAGCTTTCTCGGAACCGGTATAAAGTCGGGCCGTGTCAATGTTTGTGACGCCATTGGCGAGCAGGACGTCAATGACAGCCTCTTGCTCTTCGGGCGTCTTAAAGTACGCCTGCTCAGAGAGGGCGGCGCCACCAAAGATGATCTTGACCATGTTTAGATTGGGGGGTGCTGTCGTTGTTGTTGTTGGTGGTGGTGGTGGTGGATGACTGAGTGTGTTGTTGTTCTTTGGATGACTTGTAGGAATTGCAGGTTGAGCCTGGAGAAAGGGGATGCACGATATTTATGTCATAGAGTGGACTGGCATGAGTGAAGCTGGCCACTTATGTGCTCAAGCTGTCCAATTGCGTATGCTCGTCTTGACCCCACTACATGCACACAAGACACGTCTGAGCAGGTACGACGCCATGTCCGGAAAACATGATGCTAGTCCTCTTGTCAATGATTTGTCCGTGGCACCGAGTCAACAAGCTGGGGTTGTAGATATCTATGTGATTCTACGGCACAGGCACCAACCTTTGCGTACACGACCCGCAGTTTCAGGGTCGAACTGCGGGGACGAAAGCGCTTGGCGCGCTCAATTCGCCCAAGTGCATTACTCCGAGGCTTGCAGGAGTGAAACTATAACTGTTGGAGGGTATAAAATGGACGAAGCGAGTGCCTATCCTGGCGATGAAGCACTTAGGCTGACAAATGGACAGCAATTGCAAAGAATGGAATGTATTGACGCGCGCTAATGATTGGCAGGAGAGCACGCCACTACGGATAGGTAGCAGCTTATTGATCACGACAACGGCTTCAAGGTAGTCCTCATTCGTCTATCGAGTTGCTCAGATGCAGGTAGTGAGTTGCTCAGATGCGGGCAGTGAGTTGCTCGGATGCGGGCAACAATTCATTCCGATGCGGGGAGCAAGTTGTTCCGACGCGGGCAATAGGTTGTTCCGATATAGACTTGGAAGCTTTACAGAGCTCAGGAGCACTGGCTGTCATGGTAACTTGTCAAATTGCAATGTGAGCACGTGTCATCTTCATCCAAGCGAGTTCAGTACAATGCCAGCTTCTGGTGGTTGTGAAGGAGAGGTGTTGCATGTTGTTTTGCAAGAAGTGATGGAGAGGGCCTGGCTGTGTAGCTGGGGGAAGCTGGCAGTGGCCTGGCTGTGCACCAGCAGACGTTGGTGTTTGCCGTGAGGTGATATCACAACAAGCCATGGATAGACGTTGCCATGTGCGAGGTCTTGAAGACTGGGCACAGAGGGCCAGCGGTCCAGGGTGGCATGCTCATAGAATGAGGAGCAGGACGAGGAGCACGATGAGGACAAAGATGAGGACGGCGATGCAGCAGCTGGACCAGCGGTCTGTGTGAGGGGCGTGTTAGCCAGCGAAGGCATTAAGCCAGCATGGCAGCGTGTTGGCCATCAAGGCATCAAGCCATCGAGCCAGCATGGCAATCCAGAGAGTCGCAGACGTACCTTCGTTCTTCCTGATGACCCAGCCCACCTTCTTGAGGCCCGTCTGCAGCTTCCCGCCCACGCGGTCAGCCACGTGATCGACGTCGTCGAGCAGCTCGCCCTGTTCCTCGAGCTCGCGGCCCATGTCGTCGGCCTGCTGGCGAAGGTTGCCGACGGTGCGGAACACGCCGTCCAGGGCCTCGTCCTGCTCGTGCATCATCTCCAGCTGGCGCTCCTGCTCAAAGGCGGCGTAGTGGTCCTCGTCGTCGTCGTCGAAGACGTCGGGGTCGGGGAGGGCGCCCGTGTTCTGCGCGTCGTGGACCGTCTGGCGCAGCGAGCCGTGCATCTTCTCAATCTCGTCGCCGACATCCTTGACCAGCCGCCGGCGACGCTCGACCTCGTCAATCTCCAGGCCAAAGCGGTAGGGGTCGACCTCGACGGCCTTGACGCTCTCGACGAGGTCGTGCAGGTCCTGGCTGAGGTCCTGCAGCGTCTGCTCGAGCTCGTGGCGGGCCTCGAGCAGCTCGGGGCTGGTCGCCGACGACGCCGAGGAGCGGATGCGCAGGTACGACTGGAAGAGGGGGCGGCACGTGTTGAGGGCCGCGAGCACGTCGCTGTGGTGCCGTCAGATGAGAGCAGACATGAACCAAGGTGGGTGGGAGAATGTACGCCTGGACTTGGAGGAACGGGTCCTCGTCGTTTGTGGAAGACATCATCTCTTCTTCTTTTTCCTTCTTCTTCTTCTTCTTCTTCTTCTTGACACACGCACTCCCTCTCGACACAATGGCGCATGCAAGATTGGCGGGGCGGATGATGCAGCTCGACTCGCCCAGGCGCGTGGACGCGTTCGAGATAAGCCGGCGATACCCCAGGACGCTTGGACGCTTGGACCGCCACACTTGCTCAAAAAGACCATTTGCTCGACAAGAGTCACGGCAGCCAACATGAAGCAACGCCTGTCCAGTCGCCAGATAGCCTCAGAACAACCCTCTCGCGCACGAGGACTTGGCTGAAGACATGGGCCCCGACACGGCACTCCCGCTGCCCCCAGACTTCACCAATGTCGACGACTATGTCGAGTCACTGTTGAAATTCACAACTTCCTCGTGGCTGCTCCAAACACTGTGCGGGGGTGTCCACATCCTCGACTTCTACACACGGACCCCAGATCTGTACGAGACTATTCTCCCCCAAACATGGCGGGATTGGTTCAAGTCACGGGACATTATGGATATTTTGGATATCCTGATGCGCGAGGACCTCGAACAGTTTGACGCAAGAGAAGGACACGAGAGCACGGCTTGGCGCAACGGGCCGTGTCCACCAAAAGACTTGCTGCAGTACATCAAGGATGTTCGAAGTCATTTGCTGGCCCGCGAGTTTCCCCCTGCCAACTCTGCTCTCAAGTCTGAAAAACCCGGCATTGCTCGCAACATTGCTCTTGGGATGAAAGTCAAGAAAATCCACGAGGTGGAACACTTTGCACGATACATTGAAACATTGACCGACGATATAGCGCAATCAGGAAAGAAGCCCATTACTCACCTTGTGGACTTTGGCTCGGGACAAAATTACCTAGGCCGGGCGCTTGCTGCTCCCCCGTATTCCAAGCACATCGTGGCTGTCGAGAGCAAGCAGCATAATATCGAAGGGGCCAAGAGCATGGATATTCTTGCAAAGTTGGTGCCGAAGCCATTGGTCATGAGGAACAAGAAAGAGTATCGTGCTAAAACGGGCAAGGGGAAGAAGGCCAAGAAAGAACAGGTAAATGGTGCAGTCACTCCATCCGCCGGGGAGACTCCTGGAACCAACAGAGAATCGAATGACAGGACGGAATGCGACGCTGAAGGATGTCCTCCAGTGCCAGCCACGGATTCTCCAGCACCGCCTGCGCCATCTGGAAGTGAAGAACACTGCAATGACGAAAACTGCACGCTCTTGGGGCCGCCAAAAGATGAACCCACCGCAATGCCCACCCCAGCAGAACCAGCGTCCAAACAAAGCAAACCCTCCACCACCGACCTCCAAATCTACACCGAAGGCCATGGTAGCGTGCAGTACGTCGAGCATATCATCAAAGACGGCGATCTTACCCCTGTTATCGACCAAGTCCTTGACAGCACTCGCATCCAAAACGACAACATGACACCCAACTCGTCCTCGATCGCCTCACCCTCCAATCTTGCCGCCGTACCCAAACCCGCCGACGTAAACGCCATGGTCATCTCTCTGCATTCCTGCGGCAACCTCGTCCACCACGGCCTCCGCTCCCTCCTGCTCAACCCACACATCGCCGCTGTCGCAATGGTAGGTTGCTGCTACAACCTCGTAACAGAGCGTCTCGGCCCCCCAACCTACAAGCTTCCCACCCTCCGTCCAAACCACCCCCGCCTCAAGTCCACCTCGCACGCCTTCGACCCCCACGGCTTCCCCATGTCCGAAAAGCTAGCCACCTACCCGCTCCCTCCTTCCCCTTCCCACGACAACCAACAAGATCACGGCCTCCGTCTCAACATCACTGCGCGCATGATGGCCGTCCAAGCGCCCTTCAACTGGGACCGCTCAGACAGCGACCTCTTCTTCACCCGGCACTTCTACCGCGCCCTCCTCCAACGCATCTTCCTCGACCGCGGCCTCATCTCCGCCCCCCTCCCCGACTCCACCGGCACCTCCGCCTCAGGCCACACCTCCACCGTGACATGGACGCCGCCCAACGGCCGCGGGCCCGGCATCTCCCCAGACGGCACCCCCACACCACTCACCATCGGCTCCCTGCGCAAATTCGCCTACTCCGACTTTGTCAGCTACGTCCGCGCCGCGGTCGGCAAGCTCAGCGGCACAAACACCTTTTGCGTCATCGATCCGCTGTTTGTCGAGGAGAAGATGGGCGGCCTCACAGACGAGGATATCAGACGCTACGAGCGGAATTGGACGGACAGGAAAAAGGAACTCAGCGTCATGTGGGCGCTCATGGCGTTTAGCGCGGGGGTGGTCGAGGCGGTCGTCGTCGTGGATCGCTGGCTGTGGCTGAAAGAGCAGAGCGAGGTGCAGGAGGCGTGGGTGGAAGCCGTGTTCGAGTACAAGCATAGTCCGCGGAATCTGGTAGTTGTGGGAGTGAAGAAATAGGAGTAGTAGACTTGTCTCCTTGATTTTTTCTTCTTCTCCATTATTATTATTTTTCTTGTTATTATTCATTCTTTTCCATCTATCTATCCATCCATCCATCCATCCATCCATCCATCCATCCATTCTGATTTTCACATCTACATCTACATCTACATTTACATCCCTCACGACGGACCACTAGGCATGTCCCTCCACCCCCCGTTCTTCTTCCACACCCCCGCTTTGGTGTAATCCCCCCTGCCGCCTCCGCCCCTCAAATACGCAAACCGAAAGTACTCATTCAACCCCCCCAAATGCCTATGCCACGTCCAGCGGCCCAGGCCCCCGTCCCCAGGCATGCGATCCTCAAACTCATGGAACCTCTCGACATCGTTGACCAAGATGCTGAGGCCCTCAAACATACTGGGCAGCGGCATTGCCCACTCAAACGTGATGCTTGAGACGTTGTGGATAATCGGGGGGAGGATAACGGGGAGAAGCGAGCCCTCTGGGGCGTCGCCGCGTAGTGCCGCGGGGGTCTGCAGGATAGAGCTGAATCCCCAGCGGGCGATGCCGTTGATGAACAGGCCGATGAGGATGCCCTGGAAGAGGAGGCTAGGGCGGTTTTGCATGGATGTGCCGGGGACGAGGAGCAGGCCGAGGATGTAGTGGTGGATGCGGAGGTTCATTTTGGGGATGGCGACGAGGGCGAGGAGCGTGGAGACGAAGAGGCCGTAGATGGCGAGGTAGCGGGGGAGGCGGCCTTCGATGCGGAGGGCCCAGGCTTGGCCGAGGGCGATGGTGAAGAGGCAGAGGACGACGATGATGAGCGCGGGGATGGCGCCGGGTTGGGTTTTGATGTCGTGCGGGGTGAGGCGCTCAATGGGGATTTTATCAAAGGTGTAGTTGTTTAGGGCGCCGATCCAGCAGCCGCCGAGCCAGAGGATGGTTTTTTCGACTTGTGCTTCGAGGCCGAGGAGCGTGCGGCGCACGGCGAAGCGGTACACGACGTACATGCAGAAACATGCGGGGAGGAGGCGGCCTAGTGCGATGCTGATGATGGAGTAGTAGTCGGTGAGGTTGGGCGGGTCGGAAGCGAGTGCTACGTGGAAGAAGATGCCGATGAATATGGAGGGGAAGAAGACGTCGGGGGAGGTGGTGAAGAGGGAGAGGAGGATGGTAAAAACCAAACTAACGCCGAGGAGGGGCCAGCGCAGGTCGTGGCATCTGGCAGCTGTTCCTGGGAGAAAGGCAAACGACTTGGGAAAGTACGAGGAAAAGGATATGCTTTTGATGTGATTCTTGTTCACGCTGGGGTAGTGGGTTTTCTGGCCAACCTGGGAGATGACGCCGCATCCGCCAGATGCATCGTTGATGAAGCCGGCGTGTATGGCAGCACCGCAGATGAATGAGTCGCCGCGGTAGTAGGTGTTTTCCAGAGTTTGATCCTCGTCGGTTGGACCGCCTACAACCAAGGGGCGGTAGTTTACTATCTGGTCACCGACAGCGTGGGGGTTGAGGAGTTGCACGCGCTTGCAGTTTGCGGGACAGCGAAAGGGCATGGTGCTGTTCTGGAAGGGGCGACAGAGGTCCCCGTTCAAGCCACAGCCATCGCCAGGACTCCAGAAGCGGTCCTCGCATCGGATCCGCACTGGACTGCCATAGCCGGGGATTTCAGCGGAAAAGGCACTGCGGTGGAGGACTAGTCCAAAGCTGAGCAGCCAGCAGGCGTAGAAGAGCACTAGGAGCAGGATCTTGTGCTTGCGCTTGGGAAAGTATGTGTCCAGGAAGCGAATGGGTGCCCTCTGTATCCTGGGAAAGTAGGGCTCTATTTTCCAGGGGCGTGGCGGCTGGGGGCCTTTGACCCACGTCACTACCTTACTCCAGGCGCGCTGCAGTCGGGGTGGAATGTATTTGCTGGCGAAGTGTGGCTCGCGTCCAGGGAAGTGCTCTTCGTCGGAAGCCTCGGAACGGGCAATCAGCACTGTATCATCTACAGAATGGATGGTATCGTCGTCGTCGCCATCATAGTATGTTTGCGGAGGTGCACCCTCGTCGTTTAGGACGATCCTAGGCCCCATGTCTGGGATAGAGGCGAGGAGAGCTGACGGTGGGAGGGCTGATGGATGATATGGCGTCAGGCCGTGTTGGATGGGAGCAAGAACGACAAGATGGATATTATATAAGATGAAAAATGCAACAAAGCGATACTGTACAAGACGCAGTCAAAGAGAAGGCGCTGCAGCAACAGCCCGACGCGAGGTTAAAAGGCAGAGCCTGGGAAACTCTGGGAAGCTCCGGGACCTGCATCATCGCGCCGCTGGGCTGCGGGGGCCAACCACGCCAACCAGGCGTCCACGTTGTCGATCGGCGCTAGGAGCTGGGCCATAATCACGGGATGCTGCAACATGCAGCCTTGAGCTCTGCTGCGACACCAAGACTTTGAGGTTGCAAAAATTCCGTCCGGGTCGCATGTCTGACACTGCAGAAGCTGGGGTAGAGGCATGCGGCTGCTTCCGGCCTAGGCGACATGCATGCACGTATTGCTGGACAACTGTCGGCGTGTCGTCATGTCAAGGGCGGGATTGCTAATCAGTCTTGCGGCTAGTTATCGACGCGAGCGCCGCGGTCAGCACCTCTACGTCGTCGACTCTGCCCCGTCTTGTCTTGTGTGTCTTGTCTTGTCTTGTCTTTTGCATTCGCTGCTGCCGTCGTTGTTGGTACAGGTGCAGCCTTGATCATTCTCCTGCTTCAACTGCACTTGCTGCAGCTCCTAGCGTGAATCTGCACGAGACTTGTAAACCCAATCCGTCTATCAAACGGTCGCGAGACGTCCAATACAATGGCGCCCTACTCTGCAGACCCAGCCAGCTTCCCCGAGCCCGTCGACCTCTCGCACCATCTGTCGCGCAGCACAAAGCTGCGCGTGGCCTCGAGCATGAAGAAATTCTACAAGTACTTCCAGATCCCGGGCATTGCCCAGCTCGCCGGAGGTACGTCGTCGCCAAGACATGCTCTTGCCATTTGGGTCTGACTCTACCAGGCCTGCCAAACGAACACTACTTTCCCTATGACACGCTGGAGGCCAAGGTTGCTCACCCGCACCGTTGGAAGCCCACCCCCAACAAGCCAGTCGACCCGCCTGCCGACGACCCGCCCACCTCTCAGTTGGCAAAGGCAGCAATCTCAAAGTCAAAGTCCAAGCCCAAGCATGAGGATCCTCCTGCCTCGCGCCTCGTGGTCCCACATGACTCCAAGTCGTCGGACCCCTTTCAGATGATTGATCTCAAGTCTGCCCTGCAATACGGTCAGGCTCAGGGCTATCCTGCACTCTACTCTTTCATCCGCCAGTTCACACGCGAGAACTTGCATCCTTTTGTCCCATACAAGGAGGGCCCAGAAGTCATCCTAACGTGTGGCTCAACCGATGGCTTCTCAAAGACCGTCCAGGCACTCAGCAACGAATGGTCAGCTGACCATGACCCTGTTGAAGAAAGACCAGCCCTGCTATGCGAAAAGTATGCCTATATGAACGCCATCCAGACGGTCAAGCCACGCGGCTTCAACATTGCCCCTGTCGCCATCGACGACGAGGGCATGCTGGCAAAGGGCCCAGGCGGCCTCCAAGATGTTCTCGAGAACTGGGACTTTGCTCAAGGTCGCCGTCCCCATCTCATGTACACAGTCACTATTGGCCAGAACCCCACATCTGGCACTCTGTCCGTCGCCCGTCGCACAGAAATATACGCCTTGTGCGTGCAATACGACATTATCATCATCGAAGACGACCCATACTGGTACCTACAATTCCCCTCCTCATCACCCAGCAGCGTGAACCCCCATCCCACCAAGACCTCCGGTTTCGAATTTCTTGATAGCCTCATCCCAAGCTACCTTAGCCTCGACTACCAAGGTCGTGTCGTCCGTCTCGACACCTTTTCCAAAACAGTTGCTCCAGGGTGCCGACTGGGCTGGATCACTGCTCAACCCGCCCTCGTCGAGCGCATCCTCCGCATCACCGAAACCTCCACCCAACAGCCCTCCGGCTTTGTACAGTCCATGATTGCCGAGCTCCTCGTTGGCCCCCACTCCTCCAACGATCCTGGCCGCGGCGGCGCCGCTGACGGCAACGGTTGGAAAGTTGATGGCTGGGTGCGCTGGCTCGAAGGTCTCCGTGGAAACTACGAGCGCCGCATGCAGACCATGTCCACGATTCTCGAATCCGGAGTATCCCTCGTTAAAGCTGGACGTCGCCCCTCCCTCACCCTCGAGTCCGGCGACGACGAGTGGTCTGTCGTGGAAAAACAGCAAATCTACTCGTTTGTCCGTCCCCTCGGCGGAATGTTCATCTGGGTGCGCTTCGACTTCTCATCCCACCCCCTCGCCAAACAAGTCCCCGCTGCACGCCTCTCCCAAGCTTTGTGGGTATTCTGGGCCCAAAAACCATACCTGGTCCTAGTTGCCCCTGGGTCAATGTTCGCTACTACAGAAGAACTTCGAGAAAAAGACAGCTTTAACTGCTTCAGACTGTGCTTTGCAGCCTGCCCTGCAGAGGATGTAGAGGATATTAGTACGAGGTTTGTAGACGGTGCACAGGCCTTTTGGCGCATCAAGAAGGTGGAGAAGATTGACAAGCTACTGCAAGAGGAGGAATCTTCAATCGAAAGTGTGGATGACGTCGCCGGAATGGCCTTGTTGACCGGCATGTGTTAGTGATAGAGGTAGAAGAAGTGTGGTATACCGATTTAAATTGTAGATGACGCCGACTAACCAACCATTTAACCAAACTCCCTTCCCTGTACGCTCAAAATGCCGCTCGCTGTACATGCGTGAAGTGACGTTGCGGAAATATTCGTAGGTGGGGTGTCTGTGCGAGTCTTTCGAAGGAAAAAAAGAAAAAAGAAAGAAAAGAATAAAGCGAAGGTCCTGTACTAATACTCATTCCTTCGGATACAGACATACAGACATACAGACATACAGACATACAGACATACAGGCATACAGACATTCAGACATTCAGACATACAGACATTCAGACATACAGACATGACGGAAGAAAATCAAAGAGACGGAAATGACAGGATCGCAACTAAACGTGAGGATACGATGCGCAACCGGTTTAACGAGTCCGGGTGTTCGGGTCCGTGTTCCAAGATGATATGGATGGATGTTCGTGTTGGAGGTAGGGAAGATAAGTGAGCGAGTCGGTAAATAAAAAGTGCGACTTCTTCACCACTACTAACAACATCCTTCACATAGTGTAGGTCCTTCGCAGACAACTTATACCCACCTCTACCTGTTGGTTCTGTCGCTGCAAGACAAGCTGGCCCTCATCGTTGGATTGCTGCTGGGACGTGTTGATGAGCGGAATGTCGTTGTCATTTTGTTCGAATGGAGGAGGAGCATGAGGAGCATTAGGAGCGTGGGCATGGCGGCGTTGAGATGAAAACATGGTGAGAGTGAGGCGTTGGATGTATTCTTTTGAGGGGTTAGTTTGTAGTCGTGTTGATTTAGGAAGGAGGGGATCGAATGAAAGTGAGAGTCGCGTTCTTACGTTTAATGTTTAAACTTCGTCGAGATATTACCGGCCAGAGTTTAATGAGTGCGACCATGGTCCCGGGGATGGCGAGCATGAGTGCAATGAAATTAAAGGTAGTGTTCGAGTCCCACGTGTTGGCACTGGGGTTTTTGGGTATTGGTGCCATGATGAATACTATGTTTGTGAGATGAGGTGATTGAGAATAGTTGAATGCTTGGAATATATATTTGCTGAAGAGAATGAGTAGATTGGGAAATTTGGATATGGGATGAAAGTTAGTAGCGAGCGAAACTTAAATGAAGTATTGGAGCTGAGCAACAGAACCATCAAGAACGGTTAGCGCCTTACTTGCGGGATCGTTGTAGTGGCTAGCGCTAAAGTTGAAAACGCTAAGCTAAGAACAAGTTATTTAACTCAGCCACACGAGCGTGATGTACCAAGCATGTAGGTAATGCAACAGGCATAAAAACTTGAAGGTGTCAATAAAAATGTGGTCCAGCTCACCGTAATGTCTCTAATGTGGGAACTTAACTGATGATGTGCCTTCATCATGCAAAATGGATGAGTTGTTGTCACGTGATGATACCAACTCGATTCAGGGCTGTTCAGAAGTACACAACCTAACAACCAAACACCGTAACACATCCCCGTAGTCGCAAAGAGCCATGAAATACAGCCTTTTTTGCGACGTTTCCCATGAGTACCATATAGCGCGTTATCGAGATGTGACTTGTCGGGCATCGCGTTTGGATGTAGTGATTTCCCCACGAAAGCCAACTAGCTCTGTCAAACTAATCGACATCAATCAAAGCGGCTCTAATAGGGAGCGTACATACCGCTTGCAAACCACAATTAAGATTCATGAGGTCGTCAACTACTAAGTTTTTAAAAGAAGCATCATTTCTAGATTTAGCTACCTCTAATGTAGCACAATTGATGGCAATCCTAGGAGACTCATCCTTTCTTGTTCTTTTATGACTTTAGTATCTAATTGGCCGGGTCTTGAAAGTTGCGCCTTCTGACCGTAAGCGTTGGTCGACGAAGATGATTGATCTAAAAAATCAATGATATCGGAGCAACTCTACCGAAATAGCGATATTTAACGACCTGGGAATTCCTTACCTAATTTATTGTTTCTGAACTTCGACACCTTTATGATCTTCGTGATCAATAGGGCACCTATAGATTGTTGGTTCACTGAGCAATTTGCCCTTTGGACGGTCCAAAATGTCTTATACCTTTTGAACATACATTTATTTAACCCTTTTTCAGCCTTATTCTAACATGTTCTACATAATTTTAAGCAACGTCGTGTTAACTACCAAGACTATTCCAATCGTCACATCAAACTTCAGTTTCGCCGAAATGATTTAGAATATGTGTTCACTCGTTGTCTGACTTGGACCTACATTGGCGGCTAATCTAAGTGCTGTTGAGCGACTCCCATCGATGTGATCGCCGAATATTAATATTCCATACTGATGAAGATATGGTCAAGAGCTGTCAGCTGATAGCTAGATATATACTGAGAGGGTTGTCCCTGCAGGAAAGATTTAATACTTCAGCGCGCAACGCCTGAACAAGTGGAGAGTTTATTGACGAATGTATACACTTTGCCTACTCCTATCACAGGACTCATTACGTTAGATAAAAATAGGATACACCGTACTTTGTCGTCAAATTATATGGGTTGTGCTTTAAGTGCAAGAGTATAAAGGAGACCAAAAATTCGAAATTACAAAAGTTGAAAGAGAATAGAAAAAGGTACAGGCCAAATAATTGAGTTCCTAATGTGTGCAGAACAGCAAAGATTGCCGGTTGTACTGCACAAGTATGAAATATAACAGCCGTACTACTGCTTCGTACTATAGCCCTCAAAAAGAGGTTAATAAAAAACTTGATACAGCTGATGAGTTGGCGGTTCTACGATGATGATGTAACAGTGAACAGAGGCGCGTTAAAATACTGTGAAGCTCTGTGTAAGTCGAGTTTCACCAGTGGTTTTATAGTTTACTAACTCTTCTAGATCTATTTGCTGACATGGCCAATTATGATGTGATATGGCACAGTAACTGTGCCGCTTGGTAGGATTCTGTTGTACTGCACACCACGCCATCCTCGGCCTCACTTCCGGAGACGCCAAGCAATCCCTCGTTCATGTCAAAAAAGGAAATCTGCCCCTACTCTTTTCAAATCGATGTTTTCCCCATAACAGAACCTCCGGGAATCTCAGTCCTCGCCCAACGCGATCAAAGGTGTGCTACAAATGTGCGTCTATGAGGTTACTATGGCTGAGTTCATGTAAATTTCATGATTGCATACCTTGTTACAACTAGCATCACCAACGTCCATAGCCATGTCTGAAACTCATGCATAGGTTGGTACAATACCATGTTCACTTATCCTCTCATAGCAGCGCGATCATGTGACCAATTAGTAGGCCAATAATGATCAAGACAAAATTTCAGCAGCAAGAATTGCTGCATCTTAACGGCTACTAATTCTTGATTTCTGGCCTAAAGTATGATTTTTCAAAAGCCAGATTAAATATTTACCTGGCGGGTGACATGTGATATTCTGATATTTGAAGTTTTGGTACTCACTTCTATTCGTCGAACTACGCATTTTGTAATATGTAAACCCGTCTATCGTTTATTGTTTCAAAGTTTCATCACTGTCTACTGGTTACTGTAGTTACCCAAAGTGTATCAGATAGCGTGAACCATGCATGGCGTTAACTTTTAGCAAATCGATAAATGCTTCAACATATGAACAGTCACGATTTCGTTTCAGACTAGGCCGTACAGGATTATTGACAGAAATTTATCCCTGCCATTTACTACTTCCGTGCTGATGTTTTACATGGGTCTTGATTTAGCGTCCAATCTTGGGTTGTACCTGCATCTAAGCCTCTGGTTGCCACGTCAATTTACCAATAAGGATCCCGCTTTCCAATAAGCTACAGTACTATGTTATAAATGGTGATGCATGCTGCCTTTTTTCTCTGCTCTTTCTTCGAATCTTACCCATCTATGGATATTTCATAATAGAAATCATAATTTACTCCAAAGAATTCTTGGAAACGACTTTCAAACTACGCCTGAACAGCCATGATGCGTAAAGTTGCACTCATAGGTGGGAGAATTGATTGTATTTTGCGGTTGGGACTAATTTCTCAATACAAGCGTGCGGTTTTGTAACGTTCGTCACAGCATATGGCGACGCACCAGTAGGCATATCGACACTGGGTCTCCGAGACAACTCCGACAACGCCACAATAAATCCCTGCTCATTGGCCAGCTCCCCAACCGTCAATGCAAGCATACAGCTTTCCAGCTGGTTGGAGTGTCAAATCAACGGTAAGACTCCTATTACTAAAACCTAGGGATGGAGTGCTGATTGTTCACAAGGTTTCTACCCGTATCCAGAAAATGGCGACTGGCCACAGGTTCACGCTCAAACCTTCTCCGAGGACCTTCTTTACAGCATCAACGACACGCGCTATGACTTCGACGGCTCACTGAGATTCTACCAAAACGCCAACGTATCGATTGGCAAGAGTTTTTCGCCATTCAAGCATGGCTTCAACAGTGTAACGGCTGTTCCCAATGCAAATGGTGATAAGGGCGGCTTTGTGTACTTAACAGGTTGGGCAGGTGGCTTCCACACACTTCTTCAACGTGATCTGTACTTCACGAACGCGGCATTTGCTGTTGTCAGGGAAGAGCAAGGACAGAGAAAAATTGTGGAGTTTAGGGAAAGCACCAATATGCCCGCGACGACACCTTCGCCCGAGTCGGTCGAGTGGAACTGCACATTTACTTGAAAAATTGTGGAGTAGCGCGATTTTGGGTATTCATTGCGACGAATCTGTCTCGTTTATGACTAAGGAGGTTTTTTGATGATTGGTGGTCAAAGTGGTTTAACTACAGACAGAGCTCCGTGTATGATATTTTCTCAACCTCAGTGGTAAAAAAAAGGTCAAGGAAGGAATTAGACTAGCCAATTCGATATCTTACCACTCTGTGCCACTCTTTGGCCCCTGCACCAATTTCGTGGTTTTTGTTTATCAGTAATGTTAACTGAGAGAACTATCAAGTCGATTGTACATCCCGCTCATTCTCAATTGCTCTTTTTGCATTGTTTATTAGTTTCAAAAGATTCTTAACAAGACTTTTCATCCACGAGAGATGGGAAATATTGATGAATATGTTGCTGAATAGAACGAATGTAAAATATTGAAGGAAACTATGTCAGTTTATGGCCATTAAAAGATGTAAATGATAGAATAAGAATAATTTATTTATACACTTCAAAACTCAGGTACTTATGGCGAGCACTGCAGATTGAAAATGAATTTGTAAATATATGTACACTGCAATGCTGAGGTTGTGACGATCTGTTTAGACATCTATCTTAGCATATCCTTCACAAAGTGTTAAGATCGACTTCGCGAAGTACCAACGAACGTGAAATGATTCAAGCTGAGCGAATTTTTATGAGAGCATATTCTGTGACGGCTTCGAGCGGTGTCTTGGTATATGTCAGCCCCGCAAACAAGTGCTTGGGATTCAACCAGCGTTGCATGAGAAACGCGTTTGTATCTCTCATCATTGCGTTCTGACGTCTGGGTTTCGTTTTGACTCAGAGGGAGATGAGAGTTAACAGAAGCTTAAACGCATCCAATTATCGAGTAACAAGGACCTAAGAAACATTTGTAGCCAACACTACTTTGATTTATTTATAACGAAAATGATATCTTGATTACATGGACACTGTCACAAGTTGGAACACACTTCGAACGAGTCGTGATCAACCTGCATCTGTTTTTGATCCTACAAATTATAACATAGATGATGCAAAGAAAACAAATAGAATCGACGAGGAGATGATCTATTGTTCTCCAACGCTAGCAAAAATGCAAGGGTATTCAATTATCCCACACCGCCAAAACGTCCAACTCTCTCAAGTACCAATCGTAGTACATCCATAAATTAGGCTAAGTAACCATATCCCATCCCCTCTTCTGAACCTCCCTAATCCTTCATTTCTTGATCTCAATCATGTGGTCTGGTACTCCAACTCCCGGACGTCCCCTTACTCCAACCGCAACCTGCACATCGAAGCCCCATTGTCTAGCCCGCTCCTCAGCAAGATTTGCTGCTTCTTCCTCGAGCTGTTTTGCTGCTTCTGCGAGTCTCCCGCTAACACCAGAAAGTTCGTCGCCGAGTTTTGCGAGCTCGCCGGCGAGTTTTAGGAGGTTATCGGGAGTGGTCATGTTAAGGCGGGGTTAGAAATGGAGATAAGGGTGAACCGGAGATCGCAGATGACTCATGGGCGGTTACGAGCGCGCCGGGAGATGATTGAATACGATGCAAATTGTAGGGAATGGAGTAAAGTAACAGTGAGGGGTCAATGGCGCTGGAAGGAAAAGGGGAATTATGAAGTCCGTGTACGAGAACTGTGGTGATGTTGGAGACTGGCTTCAAGTTTGGAATTAAATATTTTCAATGTTTGCGACGCTGAAACTTCAAGTAATTCACTTGCAGACATTCAATACCAATGTCGATTAGTTGCTCAAACAACATGTGAGCGTTTGTGTTCTCGGAGACAACTGTGACGTTGGAGAATGTAAAAATTAGGAATACACAGTCAGTAATGATTGCGCATTCATTGATACTGCGTTCCTTGATTCCGTAAAATTACTCGTGAAGTTGCAGGCAATACGACTATCGTGTTCACCAGTACCTAAGAGCTTTGCACGAGAAAATCTGAGCGTTAAAGAATGATTTTAACAACTAGTCTTCATAGAAATCCAAGAATAGACCGCCATAATGCAGGATAGCGCTCCTACCTCGACCGAAATTTTTTCTTAATACTCCAAAGCCATTTCGTTCAAACTACTAGCTTATAATCCCAGTGCCGAACTAATGCCCCCTGTCAGATTAGCCAGGATAGCTGAGCCACCAGCAATGGCTATGAGAAGATCCTTGTACGAATCACTACGTATTTGTCAATGATACTTATGAAGCAAGCAATATTATTCAGTCTAAACTTACGCCACGATCCTCGTGTTTTCAGGAATAGGCTCTGGGCTTGAGCTAGCCAATTCTGTAATCATTACACCCAAAGACGCAAGTGTAATAGGCGCCTGGCTTGGTCGCCATCCCAGTGCAAATGGAAGTTTTTCTTGCTCAAAGAAGGTGCGCACGTAATCGATCCGTGCTTTCCCAGAGACTGGGTCGGCCATAGCTTGTAAGTAGAGTGCATTCTCGCCGTAGCTGAGAACAGCTTCACGAACACCGTAAGTAAAATCCGGGTTCTTACTGAGACTGTCGTTGTATCGTGCAAACTTTGCCTTGGATGCGGTCGGAATATCAGTCACTGTTTTGCCATCGAAGAAGCGAAGATACTGCTGCCAGTTGGGATTGTAGAAGGGTTGCGGGTTTCCCAATGCAGCGTCTTGACGTGAGATACTCGCGTCATGTTCGATGGGGAAATTATGTCGATTTAGATTGTCAAGGTCGAAGGATCCGCCAAGTGGATTTGGAGAGGCGAGTAGACCGGCACCACCGATGGCGGCAGTAAAGTCAGCGCCAATGTTCAGGCCTTCGGCCAGTCCTTTGATGAGATGTGGAATAGTCATCCCACGGCCATTTTGATGGATGAAGCCATGATTAGCGAGAGCTGTGAGAGAAGAAGAGCAAAGTCAGTCAGCGATCTGCGTGCGTATACTGGATGGGTTCTGTACTATTTAAAGCGGGACATGGCGATCTGACTATGAATCAAACGGTTAGCCAGATGTCTAATAATCTTTCAGCACGTTGGCATACCATCACCCGAACCCGCTGGCTTGAAGTTTGTGAAGCGCGGGTCGTTTGCTGACGCAGGTTTAAGTGAGGACAGAAGGGTCGCAATATCCAGCGGCAACCCCATAAGGCCTTGAGCAGTTGTGGACCCCGTACACATCAATGCAAAAGTGAGAATAAGAAGCATACTGGTTATAGGATATTGAAATATTTAACTATTTGATAAAGTTGAAGCCAACGGTGAACAAACAAGCAGATCAAGCACAAGGGCAGAGCGCTCTTTTGACCCAATGGAACTCATCCTAACGTACTAACTACTAGGCATAGTGTCAACGACCTTAATGCCCAAGGAAACCTCGGTCGCTCACTTTAGCAGCTTTGACAAACAAAGTAACATGGCAGGTGATGATCGACGGCGATGGCGTCAACTAGGCCATCTCGGATATCCATTGGCAGTTACGCTAGATGTTCTTCCTTCCGTATTTGTCAACGCTTCATGTCGATCATCTCGAGAAAACCGGGGTAGACCAATAGGGCGCTCGTTGTTTCCTAGAGTCGAATTGTGGCTGCCGGGAGACTTATATCCGTAAATGTACCTAGGCATGATGTCATGTAGGAGAGTAACAAACGGACTCGCGAAAGCTTACTACCTAGTTTTACATGAAATAGGTGACCTACCTTATAGTGACATCAAATCGCACTTTGAGATACGTTTATATTTGTTAAATTCTTTCGTTCTAAAGGTGGAAATATTCTCCTCAGAGATGTTTTCATTACGAGTGCTTCGCTCTTTGACGGGTATTTCTTTCGACGATTTTTGAGGCCCAAGATGAAAAAGCCCGTAAATAATTATGCAGCAACTTCTTCGCAATGCCAGATTACAAAAAATCATTCATGCAACATATTTCGACTAGTTCTTTCAACCCACTCGCATTCTTCAAGTACAAAGGCTACCGGCGAACTAACCCAAAGTTCCTCACACCTTCCAGAGTGATTTTACATAACGACCAGATGATTTTAACCAAGGCCTCACTTCCTAGAGCAGCGTTTGGCCATAAGATGACTGCCTGTGTTCGGCCCGATAGGTCTGCTCGCATGAGTCTGCACCTCTATCATACCTAGCTAATTCATCACATGTATCGTGTTGTCTGTTTATCTCCAAGTCATCAGATTTTACATCTTACGTTGCAGGCCCGCTACACTATTTTTTGACTGGTGCAACTGTAGATGCTGATGGTAGGTTTCGTGTAAAAAACACTTTGCTAGAAACAAGAGTGACGTCATCACCGTTTATGCACGAATAACACATCTTGTTGAAGAAACAATCTGTCTTGGTCATCAAGCATAGCAGATGTTCCCAAGTGATACCGGATAGTGCCACCGGAAGCCCGTGCACGTGACTGAACATCCGTCCGGCTCCCGGTGGGCGATGATGAATATTCATACGTGTAGTAGCGATGACAAACATGCGGTATAGAGAAAATTTCTACAAAAATTTATAATCACACCTAACAGCGTATCATGAGGTTATATGATTGCGTATATATCGATACTGTATGTCCCTAGAAAGCCATAAACCACCATCACCAGGACAATTCTACAACAACGACTTCTTACTATTACTTTAAACAACTTTTCAAATTCCAAAACTATGACGAACACCACGATCGGTGTCTTTCCGGCGTCAGGAGGCCTTGGAGGAAGCACTCTCCGCCACCTCTGCAATGAACTCCCCCCCTTGCAAATCACCGCTATAGTGCGCAAGCCAGAAAACGTTGCTCAGCAACTCAAGGACCAGGGCCTAAAAGTACGAGCCGCGAACTACGACGAAGAAAAATCGCTCGATCATGCCTTTGACGGATTGTCCATCCTTAACTTGATCTCATATGCAAGCATCGAACACGAGCATCGCTCCAAAGTACGCATCCCTCCTCTCAGCCACCAACTCACATGAGATTTCTGACAGATTATCAAAGGTACACAAGCAAGCCATCGATTCCGCGCGGAAATCCGGCGTTAAACACATTTTCTACAGCTCCCTCGCCTTCGCTGGCGATGGTGACCGCACTTCCGTCGCGCATGTCATGCAGGCGCATCTCGACACAGAAGCATACCTCGCTTCCCTAGCCGCCGAGGACAAGACATTCACATACACCGTTGTGCGCATTGGACTATACTCTGAATCTTTCCCACTATACACTGCGTTCTTTGACCTCAAGAACCCCACAGACAAGGTCAAGATCCCGCACGACGGAAAGGGGCCAGGAATTGCATGGGCGAAACAAGATGAACTGGGTCATGCAGCGGCGAAATTGTTTGCGTCTTACACTACGACCCCCGAGAAGTTTGAGTACGTGAATAAGACGATTTTGTTGTCAGGACCAAAGGCTTGGTCGCTGGGTGAGACCGTGGAGGTGCTGGGACGGGTCGCAGGGAAGCATGCGGAGGTTCAGGAGGTCTCTGTGGCGGATTATACGAAGCAAGAGTCGGTACAGAATGGACTTAGTTACGGAGCAGGAGATTCGGCAGCGGAATGGGCGACAGCTTTTGAGGCAGTGAAGAAGGGCGAGGCGGCGGTTAGTACGCCGCTTCTCGAGAAAATCCTGGGAAGGGAGCCAGAAGGATTTGAGACGACGATCAAGGGTATGTTGAAGGAATAGGTTTGAGGAAGAAGATTCGTATAGATCAAAAGTTACATTTGTACAAATCTAGGACTTTGATAGCAATGAGCTTATCAAGCCATGCATCCGGAACATGTCGAGGCTAGAATTCGGTGATATTTTTGCGATTTGGACATCAGGACAAAGGTTCTCAGAAAGTAGAAAGATGCTCTCTACTAGTCAAGCTCGAGCTTTGGCCCCCTCTCATTCCAATCTCTCTGCTAGCTGCTCCCACATGGGTTCTGCGCCGACTCTTCCTATGCTACGTAGTCCAGCCGTGATGAACGGTAACAGCCGCGCGAACTCGCGGTCGATTTTCTCAAGCGTGGTTGCAGGGCTTTGTATCGTAGGAGCCTTGAGTATTCTTTCGCCTTCGTAGCCTGATGGCTCGTCCTCGGATGTCGAGTCCTGAACGATGAGTAGGGGCGCACTGCTCTTTCTCCGAGCTGCTGATCTCTTGTTGTCAGGGACGTTTGCACGGGTTGAGCCGATACCACCCTTTGTAACGGTTTCTTCGAAGAGTAAGCCCAAGTCTAGCACCTCAATGACAGCATCATGGATTGGTTTGAGGTCTTCGGATAGCAGAGCCCTTTCTTGCAGTTTTGCCATATATTTGACATGGCAGTGCGCCATATCATCGATATCTTCTGCTTTCTGCATCTCGATATGCATGTCACGCATCGTGAAGAAAATCACTGTTTCGGTGAGATATGAGCGTATGGTGTCGGCAAACCAAATAAGACGGTGCTGAAGCTTATAGACTAATCGTGAAGCGTTTCTGGTGTGTATGCGTTGGTTGAGATATTTCACACGGTAGTTTTGAAGAAGAAAGGTAAAGACCGATTGGTAGATGGAAGCGGACGAGCGTTGAACTATGTTTTGGACGGGCCAGTGGAGCTGTGAGGAATGAGCAAGGGCATTTTCTATACTCAAATATAGGACGACCTACTGCGTAGTCGGTGGAAACCGAAGCAAGACCTTTGACAGACAAACTACGACTTTTTGCCTTTGTTGACCTCACCACTATTTTGTCCGCATCTGTTTGACCAAGAGTTGTGCTGAATATGCTACGCGCAAGCTCAGTCAACATGTATCGGTCATTCCAGCCTCGATGGCCCGCATCCATCCGTTCAAATATTGCGTTGGCGAGGTCTTCAAAGACCGCTCCATTTTTTCCGAGATAGATGATTTCAAAGGCGGTTAAGACACGCAAGAGTTCTAGTACGTCGAAGATGTATTCACGGAGAAACATGGAAGCTAGCGAGTATTTGCTTCGAATCCAGGTCTCAAATGCTGCCTCAAAGAGCTCAGGAAATGGTGACAGAGGTACATTGTCCTCAGTGCCACAAACAGCCTCGTGAGTAAGTAGAGGCTCGCTATCGATTAGTCTTGAACCTGTGCCATATATTCCTAGTTCCTTGAGAAATACGATGCTTTTGCCCGTGTTGAAGATTTTTTTGGCTGCTGGGTGCAAGAATGTGGGAGAGCGTAGATCATGTTGGGCATCGCGACGCAAAACAAAACGATCATGCCAAAGCGAGGCCGCATCACTGCTAGAGTCGGATTCAAATATGAAAAAAGTCTCGTCGTTGGCGCCCAATTCTCCTGCTTCCATCCACCGCCTGATGGGCTTCAGATACATTTGCAGGCATTCGAAGAATACCCTAGACAGAAACTCAAATATGCCTTTATCGAGCGTCATCTGAGATAGTGTCGTTTGATTGAAGAGGGTTTCCAAGTGGCTAAATGGATTCACGAGTAGTTGCGGCTCGATATCTGATACAATTTGCGCTAGATGAAGTAGGGGTATTGACAGGGACTGTACTTTGTGGTGCAGTTCGAGCAGACTTACAGCGATGGGGAATTCCGGGGTAAGATAGTGTTGTTGCAATTTGGAGAGAGCCTGATCGTAGTCTGACAGCCGATTTCGAACAGCTGCCTCGAATGTCTGTATTAATGGTAACGAATGTGACTTGTTAGTCCACTGGCGGAGGCGATGTATTTCTTTCCCTATGTTGGCAAACTGCAACAAAAGATGGCCAACCGTTTCGGGAACAGCGTGATTGAGATTGTAATCTGGGTTGATACGTATGGTGTTCTGTCTCTTTTCTCGCTGATACAAGACTGTTTGTAAACCTGAAAGCATGTATAGTGTCTCTCGTATTGCTTGCAGCTCTGTGATCTCGAGCCTGGTATTTGTCTCGTTCGGAACTGTCTTCCAGAATTGCGCCCTTTCAAGCTCATGCACCTGATCTACATCTGTGGGGACGACACAGGATTCCGGATTATATGTTTCGTCCTTTTCCACATAGCTTTGTGAAGCAGTCTTTTTTTTGACAGGGACAACAGGTAAGCGCTCATCCCCTGAAGACTCTTCAGCGTAGTCAATATCTTTCCAAATCTCCTCGTCGCTGTACGGCTCTTCTCTCAAGATCTCAGTCCAAGTCTCTGGAAGTGGAGGTCTTGGCGGTTGGAGTAGTTCCAAAGCTTCAAGCTTCGTATTTTCGAGCGGCCGGTCAGAGAGTTGGAGTAATAATGACAAAAATTCAGGCTTAAATCTGCCAGTAGTCCCTTCCAGCCTTTGGAGACGCAGTTCCAGTGCATCAGCTAGATCATCGCGGTTTTTGACGCGAAACTTTTCTTCCAACCCGGCAAAAGTAGCCTCGACATCGAACTGGTTTGTTCGTGCATACAGGTGTCCTCGTAGACCCTTGGACGCAATTTCCTGGGCCTGTTTGTACGCTTGTCTGTTGGCTGTAGGGTTGAACTTTAGTATAGACTGAATTAATTCGTCTGTCAAGCCTGCAATCTTCGCGTTTTGTGCCATGTTGGTGCGCCGTCCAAGCCAGCGAATTTGCTCCAGTAAGGACGGCCTCTAATGATATAAGATTGTAGTGGTGGTTGTACGCACGCTCATGCTAGGGTCACGCAACGGTTCCCTGTGCCGCCCCCACTAATTTGCTCGATAGAGGCTAGCCCATTACGCAGCTTGTGCCGTCGCGGTGAACCCAATGCCAGGTACAGTCGTCTCTTCACAGATTGGGACTTTGTCCCATTTCCTATCACCCACGACTTGCCCAACATGGCACTGCCCAAGAGTATGCGCTACCTGGCAGGTGCCACATTGTGCATTTGTATATACCTGTTCATTCAGATTCTCCATGCGCCCGCAGGCGAGCTGCAGCTTCCAAACAAAGTTCCAGAGTCGAAACTCAGCAACTGGGACCATGACCCACAGGCAGACGGTAGATGAATTTTCTCGTATGGAAAATGTGATATCAAGAAACTAACGGGATCCTACAGCATCCGGCGAACCACCCGAGCCCTTGCGACGAGTCGATGGCGACAATTACTCGCCGAGCAATCCGAACAGCGCGCGCATAAACGCCACGATTCTGAGCTTGGTACGCAACGAGGAGCTCGAAGATATGCTTCAGAGCATGCGCGACCTGGAGAGGACATGGAATCACAAATTCAACTACCCGTGGACTTTCTTCAACGATAAGCCGTTCTCGGAGGAGTTTAAGAAAAAGACACGGGCAGCGACAAATGCGGAGGTGCGATACGAACTCGTGCCTCCCGAGCACTGGGATATGCCTTCGTGGATCAACCGGGACCTCTACGAAGAGTCTGTATCGCTGCTTCTCGAACAAAAAGTGCAATACTCGGAAAAGGAGTCGTATCATAAGATGTGTCGATGGAATAGTGGCATGTTCAGTGAACATCCTGCTCTCAAGGATGTCCAATATTACTGGCGAGTCGAGCCCAATGTTCATTTTTTCTGCGATGTGGATTATGACGTCTTCGCCTGGATGCAGGACCACAACAAGACATACGGCTTTAACATCAATATCTATGATAGCGCCGAAAGCGTTACGAGTCTGTGGCCGGAGACACTCAAGTTTATAGAAGATCATCCGGGTTACGTTCACGAAAATAACGCGAGAGAGTGGCTCGAGGACAGTAGTCGCAGACCGGATAATCACCGCAAAGCAAATGGATATTCGACTTGTCATTTCTGGTCCAATTTTGAGATTGGAGACTTGAGTTTCTGGCGAAGCAAGAAGTATCGCGAATACTTTGACCATCTCGACCGAGCAGGAGGCTTCTTCTACGAGCGCTGGGGTGATGCACCTGTGCACAGTGTTGCCCTTGGCCTCTTTGAAGACAAGAGCAAGATACATTGGTACGTAGTGACTAATGTTTATGGATCGCTATCGTGCTAATGTTTTACCAGGTTCAGAGATATAGGATACCAGCACATTCCTTTTTTCAACTGTCCCACGAATCCCAAGTGCAAAGGCTGCGTTGCTGGGCGCTTTACTGACGGCGAACAATGGCTGAATCGCGAAGACTGTCGTCCTTTGTGGTTCAAGTACGTCGGCATGGATTAGCTCTCGTACAATCTTTCCACTTCGTACAATCGTGAAGGAAATTACGTCCTTAAAGTGTTGCGTTTGAGAGCACGCGTTGATACGATATGATTCATGGGGGTGTTGTGCTTTCAAGGATTGGAGATTGCGACTTGTTTGTTGGCACAATTTCATGCGGCAAACAAAATATGTTTCACTTTCAAGCCATATATAGATTAAAGATACCCAAGCAATTCAATTGTTTTTTAACACAGTCCTTGCCCATCCGCACTTCTTGCATACCTAGATGACGTAACCGCTCGCTTAGGTATCACGACACGCGACACGTCGACACGTCCGACTTCGCGCTTGGCCCTTCCGCTGAGCCACCAAACGCCAGCCCTGGTGCAAAAAGTAAGTAAAAGGAAACCATGCGCCACCCCGCCGCGCCGACAATCATTGCAGTCCTCCTAGGCTTTTTGGCTTTCATGATCTTGTGGAGCAGAGTCCGTGGCGATGGACATCACGAGGGGAATCCGCACCCAAAGGACGTGCCGAGCAAGAAAGAGGAGGTTGTGAGTGAAGATGGGTATGGGGATGGGGATAGGGACGGGGAACATCAAACTTGAAAGTTCTTTAGTAAAACAAGGCGGATTACTGCCAAAACCCCGTTCGGCCACCTTTGGTTCCGAGCAGAGCAGTATTTGGGTGTGCATGGAGCTTCTTGGAAAAATCACTGCGCACGTCGACAATGCACATGTACCACCCACGTGTGTCTTGTCGACTGTTCCCAACCTCTAATCATCGCGGGATGATATAACTTGAATTACGTCTTCTGGTGGCTCGACCCAACTTGGATACGATGACTGGCCTTAATCCTTCATCTTACAAAAAATACGTGCCGATCTGCCATCCACGACATCCTCTCATTCTACCTAAGGATAACAGTTGGATTGGTATGCCCATGGCACGCCTGCCGTAGGATAACGAATATCGCCGTTTCACTACGATGTACTGCCGCTTTGCGAATGACTGGGGAGATGAATTTGAAGAGGCAATGGAATGGAGACTCGTTGTTCTAGTTCTTCTCTACGTTATCAATGAAAATAATCATCACCAGGGAAAGAATGGCGGGGAGTGTTTAACTATGGAGAGATTTTGGCGGATGATGGTTGGTAGTTGTTTTAAAGCGGTGGAACGACACAGGGTGAACAGAGAGCGGACGTTGGTGTGTCATGTTCAGTGTGAGAAGGTTTTCAGTATCCTTTCTATACTACAAGTCAACGCTGAAAAAAGATGGATACCACTTTCGGTAGAGGAAATGATTGAATTGAATATTCAGCATTTAGAGGACTTCATGATGAGAACGTCACTCTGCAAACGCGTTTAAAATGTACGGTATACACGAACCCAAAGATGACATAAACGTCAAAGTCATGTCTTGTTGTTTTTGATTGAAATATATACACGTCATCACCATCTACCCCTCTACTCCAGCACAATGTACTTCCTCAGCCGCTCAGGAATAGCATCGTACAGCTTCTTCTGCTCGAGCCACTTTTTCGAGAACAATCGGTCCGCATACCGGTACGCGCCGTCGCACAGGAGTGTCACAACCGTGTGTCCCTTGCCCAGTTTCTCCGCAACTTCCTTGGCCGCAACGACGTTCAAGCACGAGCTAGCGCCAAGGTAGAGACCCTCCTCATCCAAGCACCGGTACACCATCTCTATTGTCTTCTCGTCGCTGATGTGTACAGAGCCGTCCAGCAGGTCGATGTCGGGCCTGAGGTTGTCTGTCACGCGACCCTGGCCAATGCCTTCGGTGATGGAGCCACCAGCGCGCTCGCTGAGTTTGCCGCCAGACTGAATGTACGAGTGGAGGACAGAGCCTGGAGGGTCGGCTAGGTAGGATTTCACGCGCCCGTTGGACTTGTCTTTGAGGTATCTTGTTACACCAGCGAGAGAGCCACCAGTACCAGTGGCGCATGTGAAGGCGTCAATTTTCCCTCCAGTTTGGTACCAGATTTCTGGGCCTGTGGTCTCAATGTGTGCTTGGCGGTTGGCGGTGTTGTCGAACTGGTTGGTCCAGACTGCGTTGTTTAAGCGCTCGGCGTGGCGCTTTGCTTGGTGGTTGTAGTTTTCAGGGTTGTCAAAGGCGACGGCAGGGACGGGGTAGACTTCAGCGCCGAGGAGCCTGAGGAGGTCGATTTTCCCCTGCGATTGGGTGTTGGGCATGTAGATGACGAGGTTGTAGCCCTTTGAGCAGCAGACGTGGGCAAGTCCAATGCCAGTGTTTCCAGCTGTGCCTTCGATGACGGTACCGCCTGGCTTGAGGAGGCCGGCCTTCTCAGCAGCCTCGACAACGAAGAGAGCGGCGCGGTCTTTTACGGAGCCGCCAGGGTTTTGGAATTCTGCTTTGCCGAGGACATTGCAGCCGGTTTCTTCAGAAAGCTTCTTGAGGCGGATAAGCGGTGTTTTGCCAATTGCTATGAAAGCGTTAGCACTGTTGATAGGGCAAAAGTCAGGGCAGAAGCCGGTACCGTCAAGGAATCCTCGTTGCCCCACGCCTTGCGCTTTGGAAATGTTAATTGCAGTCGCATAGCCAGCTTCTGTAGCGATGTTGACCTCGGCACTGCGAAGTGCGGAAACGGCGAAGCTGCGCGCTGCTGTCCTGAACATGTTTGCAGCCTGCGTGTAGAAAAATATGGTCAATGGAAGCCGAGGAATAAACCTCGAAGACTACCCAAGCTTGCGATGATGTAGTCGGCGAATCAGCGCGCAATCTATCCGATGTCGCAATTGGCCTCTCCACGTGCTTTCGCTCCCTTGTCCCCCGCGCTTTCCGCATTGAGATGGGACGTAAACACAACACCACCGACACCGACCCTGCTCGCCCCACCATCTCGACGCTTCTCGCACTACAACGCATCGGGCGCATCCACCAAACCACCAAACGCGATGCCTGCACGAACATCGACGCGCTCGACGCGCACATCGACGACCTCGACCTCGACCAGGTCAACACGCACAACCTCCGCACGCCAATCTGCACACGCTGTCGAGATACCAGACGAGGGCCCCATCACTTCACTGCGCACACAGGTCGCACAGATCTTTGGCGATGCACAGAAGACAACGACGACACAGCGCAAGTTGGTGGTGAACCTGAGGAAGATCCAGGAGGCTTGTTGCTTCGAGGCGCCACAGACGGGCAAGAAGGGGAAAAATGTCATGATCGATGTGCACGAAGATTTTGACCAGGATGACTTCAACACCGAAGTGGTGCGCTGCGTATTGCGTATTCTGGGTGTGAAGAAGAGCGAGTCGGTGGGAGACAGGCTGGTGAGGTTTCTGGGCCTGTTCCTGAAGCATGCGTCTGAAAAAGGTGAGCATGTTCACTGCGCAAAGGCGCGTTTGGAGCTGATATGAGCAGACTCTGCCATGTATGCAGCCGAGCCTGAAGAAGATGCCACGCCTGAGCACGAGAGGCCCACCAATCGCCTGATTGCCCTCGTTCTCACCACAACCGTCGGCTTCCTCACCGCAAAAGACAAGACGATTCGCTTCCGTGCCACACAGACAATCGCCCACATCATGAACAGCCTCGAGACCATTGACAACGACATGTTTGATTTGCTCAGACTCGGCCTGATGAAGCGCCTGCGGGACAAGGAGCCCTCTGTCCGTGTGCAGGCTGTTCTTTGCCTGGGCCGACTTTCAAACAGCGATGACGACGAAGACAATAATGACGAAGATAGCGACGATGATGCTGCGGGCAGTATTCTGAGTAAACTTGTGGACGTCATGATTCACGACCCGAGCGCAGAAGTGCGACGCGCCGTGCTCAACAATCTGCCTCTATTACCAAGTACTCTAACATATATGTTTGAACGCGCCCGAGATATGGATCCAGCAGCACGTCGATCAGTTTACAAGACCATCTTGCCCAAACTGGGCGATTTCCGTCACATGTCTCTTGTGCAACGAGAGAAGCTGATTCGATGGGGGTTGCGTGATCGTGACGATATGGTCCGTAAACATGCCGCTCGTCTCTTCAGTCAACGATGGCTGGAGAATTGCGCTTCCTCGCGTGACACCCGACCCGAGGAAGAGAGGACTCCAGGCGAGGTCGTACCGCCTAATTTGGAGGCTCTGTGCGAACTTCTCGAGCGCATTGAAGTCACGCGATCTGGCGAAGAAGACGGCATGGCACACGAGGCGATGCGGGAGTTGTGGGATGGTCGTCCGGACTACCGCGAATACATCACCTTTGACCACGACTTCTGGAACACTCTTGATGCGCAAAAGGCTTTCATTGTTCGCACTCTCAACGACTACTGCCAAAGCCTCCAAGACGACAGACTTCAAGGAACGCTTGAAGACAAGATGCCTGAGGTGACGGCCTTTGCCTACATTATTCAGCGTGCACTAAACAAGCTTATGGAGCTTGTTGATGCTGCTGCTGTTCTAGATGAAGATGACCCAGACGCTGAGGAGGCCCAGGATGACGTTGAGGAAGGAGATTTTGTTGTTCAGCAACTTCTTCATATCGCACTGACCCTGGACTACTCGGATGAGGTGGGACGCCGGCAAATGTACAACATCATGCGAGAAGCCATTGCAAAGGCTCAGCTCCCGGAAGAATGCACAAAACTTGCCATTGAGGTTCTGCGCGCTACTTGCGGAACACGCGGCGAATCGGAATTCTGTGCACTCATTGTTGAAGCAATTGCTGAAGTTCGCGACTCCCTTCTCGATGGGGAGGAAGACACTGCAGTGGACGCTGAAAGTGAAGATGACGTACAAGCGAGCTTCCACTCAGCTCAATCTGGAATTAAAGAAAGCGAGGCGTTCATCAGACCAGCGAAGAGAGCAAAGACGGGGCACGAGTTCGACCCAGAGGAAGAAGAAGAGCAACGCATTCGGGAAACTATGGTGTACTCAAAGTGTCTCCATATTGCACAATGCGCGCTTCAGAACGTTCACCGTGACTTGGAGTCTGACAACTCCCTTACAAGTATATTGAATACGTTGATCATCCCGGCTGTGCAATCGCACGAGTCGATGATTCGAGAGCGCGGAGTTATCTGTCTTGGTTTGGCCGCACTTCTTAGCAAGGTATGTCGTGAAGTCGCTATACTTTTTCAATATACTGACAATACAGGATCTCGCCCTGAAAAACCTCGAACTTTTCTTCCACTGCTTTACGAAAGGTCACGATGCTCTAAAAGAGATTGTGATCCAAGTACTGACCGACACCATCATCACACACCCCCAACTCCTCGCCCCTCCCGTAGTAGACCCTAACGCTTCGTCCGAGGATGTAGAACCAAAGCCTAATCTTCTCATTCGACCAATCACGAAAGTTCTCGTCAAAGCATTCAGCAGCGACAACAAGCGTATCAGCCTTGTTGCGTGTACTGCTGCGTCGAAGCTTCTGCTCATGGGCATTCTTCCTCCTGCTTCGACAGCAGAAATCCTCAGATCCTTTACGCTGGCATACTTCGACCCAGAGACCAGTGCGAATCCGGCGCTGCGTCAAGCGTTGAGTTACTTCCTCCCTGTATTCTGCCACAGCAAATTCAAGAATGTCGCACTCATGGCGCAAGTTGCTGTTCCTGTGTTGAGCAAGCTCCTCCTTATGAGGGATGAGAGCGTGGAAGAAGAGGCTGACGAGATGGTTGGGTGGCCACTCATCACTGCGCATCTTTCCGAGTGGACAGACGGCCGGAAGGTGGTAGGTGCAACGAGTCTTGGTCTTGATGGAAAGACACATATCAGCGCGGAAGCAGAGCAATCACATATTCATCTTTCGATTGAGATCCTGGAGCGAGCATTGACAAGTACCTGCTCCAAGGATGAAAGGAAGCCGCTGCTTATGCTGTTGGCGAAACTGCACGTCATCCCCTCATCACCCAACAAGAATGTAGATGAACTTCAGACCCTACATGGCCTTGTGACAGAAGCTGTGGAGGGTAAACTGGGCACGGATGCCACGCAGCGTAACTTCCTCGCCAAACTCGAAGCAAGTCTGACAAAGACGCTGGGCGAATTGGACGACGTCCGTCCCACTCCAGATCCCGAGCAAGACGACGAAGGCGAAGAATCAGACGCTACAATCACGCCTGGCCGTGGTGCTGAGACTGGAAATGAGACATCTGTAGAACCCGAGGCGGAAGTACAGTCCCAAAGAAGTGTGTCGCGCAGTGTGTCAAGAGAGACGGAGAGTGTTGATCATGATGGAGATATAGAGATGCGAGATGACGATGATGATGAGGATGACACGATGTTGGCGGGCATGCAGGGCGAGGGAACGAGGATGCCGCTTGAACTCGATGATGATGATGATGATGATGATGAGGAAGAAGACGACGAAGAGGAGGAGAGTACGGTGGGGAGTGTGAAGAGGGAGAGGGTGAGGGGGACAGCAATTACTGAAGATGATATTGTAGAGGATTTGCTAGACAGTGATATGAGCGAGTAGGGGTATTTGAGTTTGGTTAGAATTGGAGTTGGAGTTGGAGTTTGAGCAAGGACAAGGCGTCCAGGCTGGAATTATCTGAGGGAGGGATGTCAATGAATCTGGGTGTTTGATATACGGAGTTGATGCGTATGACATGAATCACATGACTGCATTAAAAAAACGGATAAATGCATATCTTACCTTAAGCTACTAGGGTACATTCAAATTAAGTTTCTGTGCAAACCAAAGTAAAGTAGTTGGAAATGAACTGATGTATAAAGCAAGGAACACTTATTAACAATTCAGCTGTCTTGAAATTCCAATCTCTGTCTAGCATTTGCTTGGACATGAGTACGTGGAGTGGAGATTTGATATTAAGACCTCAGGTTCCCATCTGTTTATTGTTTTAAAGTTTGAAGGTGTCGTCGGCATGAGAGGAAAGGGTAGAGAAAAATGAAAGTAATTGTCGCAGTGAATTGTAAAAAAATAGCACTTTATCAAACCAAGATGGTTTCAAAAAAAATATCTTTAACCTTAAAAAAAAGTGAAAAGAACATGGTAAATACCTTAACCCGGCGTTTGATCACGCTTGTTCCACTGTCCACAGCCACCATTGCTGAGAACCAGCTGCTGCTGGCTGCTCATGACATTAGAGACGAAGAAAAACTCGGGGCTGAGCGACCCATCACATATATTTCCAGTGCCTACAAGATAGCAGCGATCGCCAAAGAGAGTACTGCCCGCACAGAGTGGATTCAAAAAACAGGAAACACAGCAGTTGTATGGGCTGGGTTGTCTGGAGAACGCGATTGTGCGGGCTGGGTTGATGACACCCCAACTGACGATCGGTTACCCTTGTATGTTTGTGAGGATGTTGTTGGATGCGCAGACGGCGTAGAAGGTGGGCGTGGGTCCGGCTAGCTCGGTTGTGGTGGATGTTGAGACTACTTTGAGCGTTGTAGGAACAACGGTGGTTGAGGTTGATGTTGAAGTGGAGAAGAGGGTTGAAATTTGGGTTGTAGGAGGGGCAAGTACGCTGGTGGTTTCGAATATGATGCTTGTACTTGTGCTTGTTACGGTCTGGGTGGGGAGAATGATTGACACTGTTGTTTTTTGTGTTGCGGGTGTGCCTGTGACGGTGATGTAGGTTGTGGAGGTGCAGTCGTCGAGCTGTCGGGCGTTCATGGGGTGTTTATTTCCATCTAGTTGCTCTGTTGTCATGTCGCGACGGTTGACGGCCACAAAGTCGGGATATATTGATTTAATCGGAGTGAAGCCGGCGGGTGCGGGTATGGTTACGGTGGGCGGCGCCTCGATGGTGGTTACAATGAGTGTGGAGGTTGAAAAGACGATTGACTGAGAAATGGTGGTAACTGTTTCGCAAAGTGTAGATATGGAGCTAGAGATTGATGTTTCTGCGGGAAGTGTAGTCGTGACTGTGCTGGTCTGAGTGGTAACGGTTGTAGTTGTAACAAAGTTGAGAGCCTGCGTGATACTTAGAGTGGATATGACTGCATTTGAAGCTGTCCTGGTAAATATGCATATATCATTGGACCTTGGAGGGACATATTCTACTGCATCCAAAGTCGGTATGGCTTGCATAAGAAGAGCAGTACTACTTGCAATAATTGTTGTGGAGGTGCGCTTGGTAGTAGATGTCGGAGGGTCAAATTCTACTGCATCCAGAGTCGGGATGGCTTGCGTAGGAAGAGCGGAACTACTTGTAATGATTGTTGCAGAGGTGCGCCTGATGGCAGAGGTGAGAGCGTCATTGTCAATGTGTTTGTTAACATTGTTGTTTACACTGTCATTTATATTGTTATATATGTTATTATTATTAATATTGTTGACATTGAAATTGACATTGGAGTAAACATTTGTATTGAGGTTGGCTTTGTTGTGAATGTGGTGTCTGCCAATATGCCGTACACTGGCAGCTGCCTCAGCAGAGATGGCCAAGCATGACGCTGATAGAAAAAGTGCAAAACAACGCATAATGATTTATTGTAAAGACAGAAAATCAAGGAAATATGGGCAGAAAGGTAAGGAGAGAATGGCGAGTGCTATGAGCCGTCTGCAAAGGTACACTTTACGGACCCTTTTCTTTTTTCGCGTATGGACATTCGATGGTGATTCTAGACCGCCAATTGGAACCCAGTTTTCTGCATGATACGGCTGTCTGATAGAACTCTCAGCTGCCTCATTCTTGACAATGTGCGCCACCTTTGCCAATTGGGTATGTGCTTATTTTGTCTCAAAGTCGGTAAGCTGTGCCCCTAGTGTATCGAAATTTATCGCCGACACTTTGTTGTATGCGCCGAACACCACAATTAGGATGTGTTTTCGTAGCCTTGTATTATACAGATACGAGCTAAGAGTCTGGGTCGCAGTATCTTTGCTCTACTAAGAGTGCTCGGTTGAAGAACCTAACAGGTAATACTATAATTGCTTCACAGGAAAACCGAATTTGAAAAGTCGTATTGCAAGACATAAATACAGATGACTAACACAAACTTCTAAAATTGAGTAGCTGTCCTTGAGGTTTACAGACTCAAAAAGTCTGCTTTTTCACGTTAATTCGGAGGATTTTGAAAAATTCTAATACGATCGTAATATTTTCCTATGCAGTCCTTTTCCGGGACTAGTTTTTGGACTTCAGCTCTACTCTACTGCGTCATACGATCATAAACGTACGATTGATCAACAAATGATTTCAGAGTAGAGTAGATACTTTCATAAACTTACATAATAGGCTATGTTTCTGAGTGTACTTGACCAATCCAGTGAGGCTAGAGTTTTTTTAAATTATAAATAACTGTTACTGGATCTAGATATGGTTTCTTGTTATAGAAGTAAGTAAGTTCTAACGGACAATTTGTATAGCGACCAGATTGTTGTCTCTGTGCTGTACAAAGTACACAGCGAGCAGCTGAATGTACCCAACCAGCACTAGTGGCATCCCGCCTTGGCTCTCCCGAACCTCCGACCAAACTTTCGAGACGGCGGGCAGGCGACTCGCATCGACGCCCCGACAGCGACAATGGCACACGCACGCTCGCTGATTGCTCCTCTGAGCAGACTGACAACATGTCCCCTCGCGGCATCGACGTCGCGCTTCGCCACCAGCCCCTACCAGACGATCCGATGCGCGACGACGAAGGCGCAACCTAAGAAAAAGAAGAAGGCTAGAAACACATTCCTGCAGTACGACCTCAAGAAGGCGGAGCAATTTTCGCTCATCGATGCCATGCAGTATGTTGCTCTCTCCTTCCCTTGTGAACCACATCACGTGAATATAGCAACTAACGACATGGCGAACAGGTACATCCGCGCCTTTGAAGTCGGGCGCAACCCCTCGTCGTCCAAATACGAAATGCACGTGCGACTGCGCACGCTGAAGAACGGCCCCGTCGTGCGCAACCGCCTGCGTCTCCCGCACCCCGTCAAGACCGACATTCGCATCTGCGTCATTGCACCGCCAGACTCCAAGGCCGCTGCCGAAGCACGAGCCGCGGGCGCCACGCTCGTGGGCGAGGACGACGTCTTCACGCAGATTAAAGAGGGGGTCGTCGAGTTTGACCGCTGTATCTGCCATGTGGACTCGCTGCAGAAGATGAACAAGGCGGGGTTGGGCCGCGTGCTGGGGCCCAAGGGATTGATGCCGAGTCTGAAGACGGGGACCGTGGTCACGCAGGTGGGGACGAGTGTGAGGAACATGGTGGGTGGAAGCGAGTACAGGGAGCGGTTGGGGGTGATTCGCATGGCGGTGGGGCAGCTGGGGTTCACGCCCGAGGAGATGCAGAGAAACGTCAAGGCGTTTCTGGATGCGTTGAAGAAGGACATTGCGCAGATGAGTGACAGGATAAGCAAGGAGGTGCATGAGGTGGTGAGTTTTGTCCTGGTTGTGTGTGTATATGGAGAGAAGAGGAGATTGACTAATGCTACTGCAGGTGCTCAGCTCGACGAATGCGCCGGGCTTCACGTTGAACGGCGAGTACAGGGGCGCCAATTCCATCTCGCCAAAGGAGTTGTCTGGGCCGTTGTAGATTGTGGAATTGTAGTTTTATATGCTGTACGAACAATGTACCATATCAATGCTTTGTCCGCTTTTGTCTTCATCCATCTTCACCACCTTCATCGTTTCTAATTCATGTCGTCTTGAGCGACCTGAGCACCTTGACTGCCTCCGCCGACTCGTCCATGTCGGCATAGATTTTCATAATCTTCATCAAGCGACCTGACCCTTTTGTGCCCGCATTCTTGGCCTGTCCCAGCGCGGTGCTCAAATCAAGCAACAGCGTACTCCGTACTTTGACCATCCTGTGCGTCTGTGCGGCGAGGAATGGATGTCCTTGTATGCCCTTTTCCATCTCCTGCACCAACCGATACTGCAAGGCGTTTCTCTCCAGTTTTGCAATCGGCATGCCATATGCGCCCTGGTTGTCGTCGTCTTCATCCTCATCTTCCTCCTCATCATCATCACTATCTTCCTCGTCCTCCTCCCCACCTTTCCCCCCCTCTACACCCAGACCAACCTCCAACTCCCCCACCCTAGCATCCCACTCCACCAACCTCCTCCCCAACTCAATCCCTCTCCTCACCTCCCTCCTCTCATCCACCAATGTCCCCACCTCCCTCTCCCTCCCCTCAACCGCGCCCTTCAACCCCTCCACCTCCTTCCTAAACCCCAACAACCCCACCCTCACGCCCTCGACCTTCTCCTCCCCGCCATGCAGACTGTTCCCTAGGTTCAGAAAATCCTGATAGTTTGAATTCACAAGGTCGAGCAGCTCTTTGCTGAGGAGTTGTGACCGCTGGCGCAGCTCTGTGCGCAGGTCCTCGAGGGTTTGGTGCTGCGAGCGGCGGGTGGAGAGGTAGGTTGAGGGTGTGAAGTTGGGATCGAGGAAGTCGGTGCGTTGGAGGGGCGCGGGGTAGGGGAGGGAGAGGGAGTCTGTCGACGAGGAGGTGGATGTTGTGCTGGGTGTTGGGGAGGGGGAGCGCGAGTCTGAGAGCTGTGGGGAGGGTTAGGGGTGTGAGTTTGGAGGAGGGAGAGAGGAGTGCTTACGTAGAATTTACTCATGGTTGGGTGTTGGCCATTGGCGTGTATATGTGTGTGTGTGCACGTGTGTGTGCATGTGTATGCGTGTGTACACGTGTGGGAGGTGGTTGACGCGCTGCATGATTACTGACGTCCAGGGTTATCGATAAGGTCGGAAGCGGACCGCGGCTCTTCGGAACAGCCATGTCGACATGTCGCTGTACATTATTAATCGCGAGCTAGCCTACCCCACTGGGCGTCATGAACGGGATGCGTGCGTAGATTCTAATCGCCTCGTTGCTGGTATCCTCTGTCTGCTGTGCCTGTAGTCAAGCCTTGCTGTAGAGTTTATTTGAGTTTCCTTTATTCGAGCCAGTCTAGTACATGGTCGACGCAGACGCCCAGAAAGGACCCCATAAGATGCCCCAGCTCCCCACGCCGCAGCTTCCCGAGCCTGCCCATCCAGACGTCGACTCGATGCTGAGCCGCAAATTTGGCAAGGAGATAGCAAACTACTTTTCCGGTGCGCCCTCGTCTTTGTAGAGTCTATTCATGTCTAGCCATGCTCTGCTACTAATTCTGCCTTCTGACTGACTGACACTCGTCAGGCTCGCCTCTGAACCGCGTCGGCTTCCTTCGTACCGACAATGCCTTTCTCTCTTCCGCCCTCCGCCATCCCAGCACTACCTTTTTGCTCTTCAACAAACTTGAACCCCTCCTAAAGTCCCCCAGCGAGCTTGCCACCGCGACCCTCGACGATGTCAAGCCCATCATTGGCGACGACCCGTTTGGACGCAACGAGGAAGACACGGTTGCCCAGTACAATTCCTCGCTGTACGTCCCGCAAATAATTTTCCTTGGCCTTGATGAGCGCAGCCAGGGGTTTGTATACAAGGAGCACTACAAAGGCCAGCCGTGGTTTGCCGTTGACGTCACGCCCAAAGAGAGCGTGACCGATGCGGCCGAGAAGCTGATTGAGAAGGTCAAGAGCGAGGGACTGGACTTTTCAAAGGGAAGGATGAACATGAGTCTCCCTGCGCAGGAAGGTACTACCTCTTCTTTCTTCTTTCCTCTTTCGTCTTTCGTCTTTCCTCTTTCGTCCCTACTCCTTCCTCTTTTCCCCAATCCGTAAACATCAACCAGACTAACTCCTTCCAAGCCGCCATCTATGCCGAAGCTCGCCACATGCTCGACTGGAACGCCCGAAACCCCTTCTGCGCCTCATGCGGCTACAAAACCCTCTCCATCAATGCGGGTTTCAAGCGCACCTGCCCCCCTAAGGACATTGCCACTCAGGTGACCAATAACGGCGAGCGACCCCCCTGCGTAACCCGCACTGGCATCTCAAACCTTTCCTTCCCGCGCACAGATCCCACCGTCATCATGGCTGTCGTCTCCGCAGATGGACAGCGCATCCTCCTGGGCCGCCAAAAGCGCTGGCCAGCATTCTGGTACAGCACCCTTGCCGGCTTCCTCGAGCCTGCCGAAAGTGTCGAAGAAGCCGTGCGCCGCGAAGTCTGGGAGGAATCCGGTATCCACCTCGGTCGCGTAGTCATCCACTCCACCCAGCCATGGCCCTACCCCGCCAACCTAATGATTGGCGCAATTGGCCAAGCCATTCCCGGCGGCGAGGAGGTCCACCTAGGACACGACGCTGAGCTCGAAGACGCCAAGTGGTTTACTGCCGAGGAGGTGAGAGAGGCCTTGAGAGTAGGAGTAAGTGGCCTGGGAGAAGATGCCGGGAGCGAATACAAGGAAGGGGGGTTGAGACTTCCACCTCCAACTGCCATTGCAAACCAGCTCATGACTGCTGTGGTGAATGGATTCGCAAGTGGGAGTCCGATGATCTAGTTTATTTATTAGTAGAGTAGATGTGTAGAATTGAGGTATACAAGACGGGTTAAGGATAGATTGAATAAATAAATTTGTACTCATTCATTCTAAAGAAAGTCGTTGTCTATCCTGGCATAACCTAACTGAATTTTATCTACTCGTCAGAATAATGGATTAATTTCGGATTGATTGATGAATTCTTACATTGGCACTTTTATTCTGCCCTGCTACTTGGATCAAACAAGAAGAATATTATGACTGAGTTAGTTTGACGGTATACTCCCTGCGTGCTTGGCTTGGAATATCTTGAACTGTCTTGAAATGTCTTGGAACATTTTGAAATATCTTACAATTTCTTGTCATGTCTTGTAATATCTCAATTGTCTTAAAATGTCTTGTAATGTCTTGTAATGTCTTGTAATATCTTGGAGTAGAGAATTGTATAGTAGTAGTAGTAGTAGTAGTAGTAGTAGTAGTAGTATCACCAACACCAACATCCCTCCCCCTCAACTCTTCAAAAAGCTTAAGAAAATGTACTTGGAATTATGCATAACAACTGAATCTAATCAAAAAAAAGTGTTGTAATCATATGGAAGTAGAAAATAAATGTCAATAAGATTTAAACTAAAAAATTGTGGTAAGGAAATAGTAAACCTATGTTGAAACTGTATGCAAACTCGCAGGAATTGAAACTAGAATAAGGACTAATCTGTACAACTAGGCATTAGACAGAATAGTACAGCACATTTTAGCGTAGCATAAGAGCAAGTAAAAAAACGATATGAAACAAAAACATTACATCTACACTTAAGTATTAACTCTCTATTAGAAATATCTAATCAATTCTTGTTCTCCTTAAACATGTCAACAGGCACACACACAAAAAAGATTAACACAATAATCTAATAATACAGTACGTACAACAGAAAACTTGAAAAAATACACATGTTAACAAAAGCAATCTCCTTTAAACTATTTTAATGCGAAAAAATTATTAACCAAGTAAAGAAATACATAATTCAAATTCAAATCACACACCACAGCACACCACAGCACACCACAGCACACCACAGCGCAACGCAGCACAGCACAAGAGCAAGCAGGCAAAAGTGAAGACAACTTTTTTTTTTTTAAAACAAAAACCTAAAACAAAATGAATGATAATAATGTAGACACAGGACGAGGTATCAACTCTAATTTGAAACCCCTCTATTTAATCCTTCCTCTCTTCATTTTTCTTCTTCTTAAATATGTCAACAATACATACACACAATCACAACGGTATCACGACGATGTAGTTAATTTTTGTTCCTCCTCTTTGCCTGTATATACGACTACAACAACAAAAACAAATTGAGCTGTAACATTTTTCAATTACTTATATAAATATGCATATAAGTTACAATTTTCTATAGATGATTTAACAGGGTACAGTACACTTCTGTTTTGTTTCCAAAATCACAGTGGTAGATGTGCAAATATATGTATATATATATATATATATATAAACATACATATAAATCATAATGTGATATAACAGACACCAAAAGGTAATGGAAGGTAAGGCAATGGAAGGTAGGGTAAGTGGAGGGGAGGGCAGGCAAGCAAGCAAGCAAACAAGTCAAGGACCCACAATCGATTTGCCAAGTCAAGGAGATATTTTACATATTGGCCAAATCTAGGTGATCTTGGTCTGCCTGGGCAGTCAAGAAAGCAATCAAAGTTTTTTTTTCGAGTAATCAATCAAGCAAGCAAGCAATTCATGTAATCAGTCTACATTTCAATTATCAGTCAACAGTCAAGTAGTAATCAAGCGAGCAAATAAACCACATCTCTATACTTTTATTTCAACCGATAAACGATAAACGAGATACGACAAAGATATCCTATCCTACCCTATCCTACCCTATACTACCCTATCCTACCCTTAGTCTATCCTATTCACCATTCACCATATACCTGTATCCCTGTATCCCTGTATCCCTATACCCCTGTTTCCTCGTCCCCACCCAACCCAACCCATCATATTTCAAAGTTTTTGGTATTTTGCACACACAGACAAATAATCAAACAAGCTTGCAAAGGAAAAGTAAGAAACAATAGAATATTTAAAATAAACGCCTCTTTTGTAGTAGAAAAAAAAAGAACGGTTGAAAAAAAAAAACTTTGCCCCGATTTATTTGTTTTCCCTTCATCTGGGGGTTCGGAAGCCAAATTCAAGGCCAGATTAAAAACCGAACCTAGGAGTCGAATTCGATGCCAAACTAGAAGCCAAGAGACAAGGCCGAAAGTCGAGCCGAAATCCACGGCTAAAGAAACAAGACCGAATTCGAATCCCAAGACAAGACCGAAGCCGAAGCCGAAGCCGAAGATGAACCCAAATCTTTAATATCCCGCATTCAACTAACCAACCCACTTTCGGGCGCTCTTGAATACCCTCGACCATGGACCAAGCTCACCCCATTCTTCCATTTTATCCATCGGAATATAACTACCGACTTCTCTCAAAATAGTGCGTTCAGGATGCGGCATTAGCGCCAACACCCGTCCATCCTTGGACCGGACGCCCGTGATACCCATGGGCGAACCGTTGGGATTATGCGGGTAAATCTCCGTCTGCTTGCCGTAGTTGTCAATATAACGCATCGACACTAGATTGCCGTCGTACAACGTCTCTGGTGACGAAGACGGTGACGAAAAGTGTGCACGACCCTCGCCATGGGCTGTGACAATGGGCAGTTTGGACCCATGCATGCCATGCAAGAAGACCGACTGCGGTGCACCACCCTTGGGAGGATCAATCACCTCGACCATGCAGACGCGTGCTTCATACTGTTCGCTGGCATTTCTCTCAAAAGTGGGCCACTGTTCTGCACCAGGGATGAGTTCCTTCAGCTTGGACAGGAATTGGCAACCATTGCATACACCGAGCGCAAAGGTATCTGGGCGCTCAAAGAACGTCTGGAACTCTCTGCGTGTAGTGGGATGCAGCAGAACAGACTTGGCCCATCCTTGTCCAGCACCCAACACGTCACCGTAGGAGAATCCGCCGCAAGCCGCGAGACCGACAAATCCGGCAAGCGAGACGCGTTCTGAAATAATGTCCGTCATGTGAACATCAATGGCGGAGAAGCCCGCCATGTGAAAGGCAAAGGCCATCTCAGCTTGGCCGTTGACGCCTTCTTCTCTCAGGATGGCAACACGTGGTTTGGATGTAAAGGCCGAAGAGATAGTGGTCTTGAAGGGCAGAATGTTCTCTGCAGGTTTGAAGGTCAGGTTGTATGACAAACCTGGGTCTTTGTCATCGAGAATGTTCTGGAATTCGGCGTCTGCGCACACTGGGTTGTCACGAAGCTTCTGCAGCCGGTATGAGGTTTCTGCCCAGCGTTGTTGAAGCTTCTGGCGAGTGTTTCTGTAAACAACCAATGAACCGTGTGCGAGAGAGATTTGTTGTTTTGATGCTTCCGGTACACGGCCAATCTTCCTGATCATTCCAGGTGGTGGGCCGCAGGTAGCAAAGCAACGGTTGAACGCAACCTCATCCTTCTTCCTGATTTGGAAGACAGCACCAAGCTCTTCGTTAAATAGTGCCTCGAGAATGTCCTTGGGCTCACTTGAACGGGCGACACCGTCAAGCATGACTTCCAGCCCACATCGTCCAGCGAACATCATCTCAACGAGTGTGGTGAGTAACCCACCATCTGACCTGTCGTGATACGCAAGGACAATACCAGACTCGTGCAATTGCTCAACGGCATCAAAGTAGTCCTTGAGAATGTCGGCGTCATACACATCAGGAGCTTCATCTCCGACTTGACCAAACGTCTGAGCGAGTGCAGAACCACCCATGTGCTTCTTGCCTGCTGCCAGGTCAACAAACATCAAGACTGTTTCACCAACGCTTTCAAGTCGTTCGAGCGCTGGAGTCCATGTCCGCTCAATGCGGTCGACGGGCGCGAATGCGGTGATGATCAATGACATGGGCGCCGTGACTTCCTTGGCCTCGCCATTGTCCGACCATTTCATCTTCATGCTCATGGAATCTTTGCCAACAGGAATCGATATTCCCAGGCGCGGGCAGAGATCCATACCAATGGCCTCGACCGCCTCGTACAGAGCAGCACCTTCACCGGCATGGCTACCAGCAGACATCCAGTTGGCCGACAAGCGAACCCTGGACAACCTGTCGAATAGACTGGCTGCAGCAATATTCATGAGCGATTCGGCGACGGCCATTCTGGCGGATGCCGCTGGCGAGATGAGCGCGATTGTAGGCTTCTCGCCCATGGACATGGCCTCGCCAGTTCGGACACCTGCCAGCAACGATGTAGCTGTCACCGACACATCTGATACGGGGACTTGCCACTTGCCAACCATCTGATCACGGACGGTAAGGCCGCCTACCGTGCGATCGCCAATGGTGATGAGGAAGTTCTTGGAGCCGACAGAGGGGAGCGTGAGCACACGATCAACGGCTTCGATAATCAAGCCATCCTTGGGCGTGTCTGGGATGTACATGGACAGGCTGCTGTCAAAGGCTGGAAGCCTCAGCTTGCGAGACTCTACCACGCGGGACATCTTGGGCGGCTTTCCAAACAACGTTTCCATAGGCAGGTCAATGGGCTTGGGGTGGTCTTTGGAGTCCCTGTCGGTAAGCACAAGGCGCTGCTCATCCGTTGCAAGACCTACGACCGAGTATCCGCAGCGTTCACGATTGCAGATGCGCTTGAACAGGTCCAGGTCGTTTGGTCCAACCGCCAACACGTAGCGTTCTTGAGCTTCGCAGCACCAAATCTGCAACGGACTCATGCTCTTGTCTGTGCTGTCCACCTCGCGGAGTTCAAAGATGGCACCGAGCCCCGAGTCGTGGACAAGCTCTGGAAGGGCATTGGACAATCCTCCAGCTCCGACATCGTGGATGAACAAGATGGGGTTCTTGTCGCCCATGGAGCGGCACGTGTCGATGACTTCCTGAGCGCGCCTCTGCACCTCGGGATTGCCTCGCTGCACACTGGCAAAGTCGAGGTCCACATTGCCCTCGCCAGATTGCACGCTCGACGCTGCACCGCCACCGAGGCCAATGAGCATCGCAGGCCCACCAATGACGAGGAGGTGGGAGCCAGCCGGCACAATGTCAGGGTCCTTGAGGGCGTGCTGTGGCCTGACGGTTCCAACACCACCGGCTAGCATAATGGGCTTGTGGTAGCCGCGGATTTCCGACTCGGTCTCGTTGGTGAAGACGCGCATGAGCATGGTCCTGAAGTAGCCGATTGTGCATGGGCGGCCAAACTCGTTGTTGAACTGAGCACTGCCAAGGGGCGCCTCGAGCATAATATCCAGACTGCTGGCAATGTGGCTTGGTTTGCCAACGTCACGCAGCTCCCATGGCCGCTCGAAGCCCTCGATCAGCAGGTCGGAGACGGTGAAGCCGGCCAGACCGGCCTTGGGCTTGGAGCCACGGCCAACGGCTCCCTCGTCTCTGATCTCGCCTCCCGAGCCCGTGGCAGCGCCGGGGAAGGGCGACACGGCCGTGGGGTGGTTGTGGGTCTCGACTTTGCACAGGATGTGGACCGTCTCCTTGGTGCCGTTCCACTCGCCCGTGAGGTTGTTGGGCGCCCAGAAGCTCGCCTCCTCGCCGGCGAGCACGGCGGCGTTGTCGCTGTAGGCACTCACGACGTGCTGCGGGTGCTTCTGGTGCGTGTTGCGGATCATGCCGAACAGCGAGTAGGGCTTGTGGACGCCGTCGATGGTGAAGTCGGCGTTGAACTGCTTGTGGCGGCAGTGCTCCGAGTTGACCTGGGCGAACATGAACAGCTCGACGTCGACGGGGCCGCGCTTGAGCTCGTGGGTGTAGGCCTCGACGAGGTACTCAATCTCCGACTTGTCCATGGCCAGGCCCAGCTCCGTGTTGGCGTGTTCGAGGGCTTGCTGGGCGCTGCCGTACTCGTCGAAGCTGATGGTCGTGGCCTGCGCGGGCTCGCCCTCGCCGAAGATGGCGTCGAGGTCAGGGGTGGCGCGGCTGATGGTCTGCGTCATGCGGTCGTACAGGCTGTCGCGGACGGGGATGTCGTCGGCGGCGAGGGCGCGGTCAAAGGTGGCGGCGATGACCATGCCACGCTCGATGCGCTTGACGGCATGCTCGAGGGTGCAGGTGCGGGCAATCATCGAGGCCAGCGAGCTCCATGGCGAGATGGTGCCGGCGCGCGGGCACACGTAGAAGAGGGCCGTCGTGTCGTCGGCGGGCGCGGCGCCGCGTTGGACGGCGTCGAGGAGCGTCTGCGAGAGGGCGTCGGCGGGGTCGGGGTACTCGCCATAGTGCAGGATCTGCTGCAGTGTCTTCAATTCGTCGGCGGCCAGCGGCTTCAGCGGGTTGACAAAGTGCAGCCAGACGGAGCGCACTTGTTTTGCGCCAATCTGCTGGGCCAGGCGCTGCAGACGGAAGTCGGAGTGGGCGGCCGAGCCCGGCAGGAGCAGGTAGGGGTGCTCAGTCGACGCCATGCTGGATGGCGGGGGCAATGGCGGCGGCGGGCAGGCGGTGGTGTGGCAGGGCGCCGTCTCGCGGGTGTGCGGCGGGAGAGGGAGGGGGAGGGGGAGGAGGGAGGCATGGCGGGGTTCTTTGGGCAGCTCGGCGGTGGCAGAAAATTATTTTATTTGACTCGCAGCCACACTTTTGGCGGGGTCGTCACACCTGCCTGGGGTGGGTGTGCCCGCACGTGACTGACCTGACCTGCATTGATCTGCGTTGATCTGTGGTAACTGTAGTAACTGTGGTAATTGTGGCAATTGTGGTGACTGTGGCAATTGTGGTGACTGTGGTAATCGTTGTGACTGTGGTAATTGTGGTAAAGGTGGTAATTGTGGTTGCTGTGGCAATTGTGGTGACTGTGGTGAATGTTTTAAACTGTGGTGAATGTTTTAAACTGTGGTGAATGTTTTAAACTGTGGTGAATGTTTTAAACTGTGGTGAATGTTTTAAACTGTGGTGAATGTTTTAAACTGTGGTGAATGTTTTAAACTGTGGTGAATGTTTTAAACTGTGGTGAATGTTTTAAACTGTGGTGAATGTTTTAAACTGTGGTGAATGTTTTAAACTGTGGTGAATGTTTTAAACTGTGGTGAATGTTTTAAACTGTGGTGAATGTTTTAAACTGTGGTGAATGTTTTAAACTGTGGTGAATGTTTTAAACTGTGGTGAATGTTTTAAACTGTGGTGAATGTTTTAAACTGTGGTGAATGTTTTAAACTGTGGTGAATGTTTTAAACTGTGGTGAATGTTTTAAACTGTGGTGAATGTTTTAAACTGTGGTGAATGTTTTAAACTGTGGTGAATGTTTTAAACTGTGGTGAATGTTTTAAACTGTGGTGAATGTTTTAAACTGTGGTGAATGTTTTAAACTGTGGTGAATGTTTTAAACTGTGGTGAATGTTTTAAACTGTGGTGAATGTTTTAAACTGTGGTGAATGTTTTAAACTGTGGTGAATGTTTTAAACTGTGGTGAATGTTTTAAACTGTGGTGAATGTTTTAAACTGTGGTGAATGTTTTAAACTGTGGTGAATGTTTTAAACTGTGGTGAATGTTTTAAACTGTGGTGAATGTTTTAAACTGTGGTGAATGTTTTAAACTGTGGTGAATGTTTTAAACTGTGGTGAATGTTTTAAACTGTGGTGAATGTTTTAAACTGTGGTGAATGTTTTAAACTGTGGTGAATGTTTTAAACTGTGGTGAATGTTTTAAACTGTGGTGAATGTTTTAAACTGTGGTGAATGTTTTAAACTGTGGTGAATGTTTTAAACTGTGGTGAATGTTTTAAACTGTGGTGAATGTTTTAAACTGTGGTGAATGTTTTAAACTGTGGTGACTGTAGTAACTGTGGTGATTGTGTTGACTGTGTTGACTGTGGTGAATGTAGTAACTTTGGTGAGTGTGTTGAACTGTGGTGACCGTGTTGACCGTGTTGACTTGACCTGCCCTAGCCTGGCCTTGTTTGATTGTTTGACCTTGCTTGGCCTGCCATCACCTGACCTGCCAATACCTGACCTGGCCTTGCCTCGTTTGGCCTCCCACTCACTCTCTCTTCTGCCTCGACCCAGCCTGCTGCCACGTGACCTGACCTACTTGACCTACTTGACTTGACTCACTCGACCTGACCTCACCCACACCCACCCACACCTACACACACCCATACACACCCATACACACACACACACACACGCATGGCCTCACCCACTCACATCCAGCCTCACTCTCACTTTCACTCGACNCTCTTCTGCCTCGACCCAGCCTGCTGCCACGTGACCTGACCTACTTGACCTACTTGACTTGACTCACTCGACCTGACCTCACCCACACCCACCCACACCTACACACACCCATACACACCCATACACACACACACACACACGCATGGCCTCACCCACTCACATCCAGCCTCACTCTCACTTTCACTCGACTTGACCTACCTTGACCTGTCTTGACCTGCCTTGACCTAGCCTTGATTGTTTGACTTGACCTCACCTGACTTGACTTGCCTTTACCTCTCACCCCTTACCCCCTTGCTTCCTCACTTGGACCACTCTCTCACTCTCTCACTCCTACTCTCACCCACCTCTCACTCCCACTTACCTCTCACTCCCTCACTCTTACTCGCACCTCCCCTGGCCTGCCGTCACCTGACTAGACTCACTCTTACCTGGCCTGCCTGATCGACTTGACCTGACCTATCCTGACCTTACTTGGCCTACCAAGACTTGGCTTGACTCGACCTACCCTCACTCACTCACTCACTCACTCACTCACTGTACACACACTGCGTCATCGCACCACCTAGATATGACTGCATCACCGCATCACTACATCACTGCACCACTAAACCACTTGGATATCATACCTCGAATTGAACAACCCTTCTATAAGAACCCCCTCTGCACACCACCACACCACCACACCTCAAAAATTAAATAACCCTCTAACCCCTAAAAATGAGGCGCATTCAACGCCATCACACACAGCAACCCAGCAATGAGACCGGCTGCAGGGAGTGTAATAATCCACCCCATGAAAATAAACGCCAACTGTCTCCAGTTGATCGCCTTGACATCATAATTCATCAACGCTGTTCCCACAAGCGCCCCCGTCAAGCACTGTGTTGTCGACACTGGGAGCCCAAGACGAGATGCAAGAAGCACAGTGACGGCTGCACCCAGCTCGGTCGCGAATCCACGTGTTGGAGACATTTGTGTAATCTTGTTGCCCATGGCACGCATAATGTTGTATCCGTAGAACCAGAATCCGAAACCCAACAGCAAACCAGCAACAGCCAGCATCCAAGTTTCGGTTCCGTTCTCGGTAGCAATTACACCCGCTTGGTAGGTTTGATAGACAGCCGACCAGGGACCCACGGCGTTGGCAACGTCGTTGGACCCGTGCGCAATCGACATCATCATGGCCGAAACCACCTGGCAGTACGTCCACATGTGCTCGACCCGCACATCGTAACGATTGGCACGAGCGTGAATGGCCCGTAGCTTGTCACTGTCGTGCGTTATAACATCTCGTGTAACACCCTGAAGCAGGCCGAATTTGATGTAACCCCAGTATTTTTGCGGATCGACCCAGCTTAGGTCTTTGACGGGAGCAATAAATCGCTCATATGGCTCAGGCTTGCGCTTGATACTAGTCGACAGTTGTGGAATCTCGGCCTCTTCACTACTACGCAGTTTTTCTTTCAATGCCTTGGCTTGTTCCGAGTCCAAAGGCACACCTGTGCTGGTAGCTTCTGTTGGCTTGATAGCATCATCGACACCCTGCCGTTCCTCATCGTCTCCAGCAGCGCCTTTGCGGTTTCGCATCTCCTGTCCTTTGGCACGAACTTGGCCGTGCGCGTCCGCATAGTAGTTGGTAACGTATTCTCCATCTGCAGATCCAGCCCAGTAGAGCGGAGGGTTTTCCCTCAAAAGTAGAGGGCCCAAGGGAACGTGCCAGATGCGAAGACGGGCGTCCTTGTGGATCAACTTACGCTTCAGAAAGGGGATGAAGAAGACATAGGCAATAAGCAGCACCCCGAAGAAGACACCGAGAATGATTCCAACAGCGTTTCCAACTCCAAACTCTTCCAAAGACGGCGCCGTTGGGGCCTCAACAACAATGAAGAGAGCAAGAATGGCTGCTGTGACAGCAAAGTACCATGGAATGAGTCTCATTCCCCATTTGAAGGAATCCTCTCGCTCGAGAACCGCGTATTTGACGCTGCCGAAGATGATGGCACTGAAAGCGCAGGCGATGAGGGGAGCAATGGCCCAGCTAGCAGCAACCTGAGAAACGGAGCCCGACTCCCACCCCCAGGTCACACCAGCCTGAGTGGCAAAGCCAACACCTACCAGAGCACCAATAAGAGTTTGCGTTGTAGATACTGGCATGCCATGTGCCTGTTCACATTAGAAAATAGCCCGTACCCAGTATGATCAGTACTCACAGTAGCAAACATCAACCAAGCTGCACTTCCGACCTCTGCGCATCCCATAGCCAGCATCAATGTACCCGGATTGTTCGCTTCTGTGAATCGATCAATGTTGATGATGCCGTTCTTAATGGTGTCCGTAACTCTGGCTCCCAATGCCACAGCGCCAACAAACTCGGTGACCATGGATAATGCACCGACTTGTGGCATCGTCAATGTTTGAGCAGCTACCGATGTAGCATATGAGTTGGCAACATCATTGGCACCATTTCCAAAGCTAGAGACAACAAAGGCAATTGTGGTGATTGCTAGAATCCAAGCGTATCTGGCAGTGGCGGGGGACGGCATGATGATTCGTCTCAGCCAAGGGAGATTGAAGAAAAATAACTAATTCAGAGTGTCTGCCAAAGATCCTACCCAAATGTTGCTGGATGGCACATTGATATAAGTACATGAGGACACACGAGCACTTGCCACTTTTTGCACGCAATGCAACCCGGACGCCATTGAACATGGGCCTCTCAACATGACACCCAGCCAAGCGGTCAAGGTTCTCACTGCCGAGCTTGAATCTAACGCTTTTTTCCGCCATTATGGAAAGCTGGTTGGTTGATTCTCTCGTATGCGATGTCGATTCCGCCAAGACGGCGGGCAAGCCAAGGGGAAATTCTCAACGCCAAGTTTGTCCCGCGACTTGGATTCTCCACCCAGGTTTGACTGAACAAAGGCCTATTTGACTAGGCATGCAGCCAATCGTAGGCGATATCAAGAGCACGTTGCAAAGCGATGGTTCGGAGACATTATGAGTTGCACACGCTTTTCCAGAATAGCTCCTGGCGGCCGCCTCATCATACGACGATTGCTTATTTCCCCCAAACTGCCACCTACGTCAATACCAGCCAAGGACCGCTCCGCTGCCGTGATATCCGTTCCGCCCCGCCAGGGACAGAGCATCAACACACGTGTGTTTGAATAGATCACGTGCCCACAGAGCATTACACAGTCTAAATTTGTGGCGATATCACCATAATATGTTTTGAGTATTCCTCCACTTTTTTTTGTTTCATTTCTCATCGAATGAAATTGCTAGCTGGCTAAACGTGCTATATACTGACATCACATAGTAACATCCGAAGCTGTCTGACATTCCCACGTCGTTTCATGCAGGGTGAATGCTTGCTTGCGGGTAAGACCGTTATGACATCGGCGGCGAAGCAGGAAAATAGAGTCTTCGTACCAAGATGTACAAGTGAGGCTATTAAACACTCAAACCGACACACGACGACAAACACGCAATTGCATACTCTCCCCAATTAGCAACACTCATAGCGTCAGCTAATCGGGTATCTTTTCGTTCTTTCTTTTGTCTGTCACTCATCCTACTTAATCCCTTTTGTCTCATTCATCCAGCACGTTCAGAAAAACTACTGCATATTCTCCGATCAATGGTAAAATCCTAGTCGGTACCTCACACGAATATACGTGATGTTCTCCATTCGGCCCGGCCCCCGGCCCACCCTTTCACTTGCCGGCCTTCTTCCATTTACACAGAATACCAAGCCATGACAAGGTGCTATATCCGTACATCTCAAGTACTGCTGCAGGGTTTTTCTTGTGTGGCTACTTTAGGCTTGCCGCTACTCCAAATCTCGTGGTGCGATAGGTAGAATCTGTACGCACGTCGTCGTAGCCGACGCGTGGCAAAGTGGCGGAGGGTGGGGTTGACAGATATATATCTGTGGTGATGGCCATGGTATAATGATTATAGAGATTGATAGCGAACACCAGAGATAGATTTTTATTGCGAAATGTAGCTGTTTGTATGGTTTTATGGGTGGATGGTTCGATTCTCCCCTTCCCTCCTACAAGAGATCACCTGCTTCTCATAGGATCTCTCTTCCTGGAAATTGGTCTCCCAGGTCCAGTACGATCTTTTTGAGATTCATGTTTTAAAAATGCAATCCAACAGAGGACTGCCTCACTGACGTAGAGAGTATGCAGTGAGTGAGGCTATTGAAAGGCAGAAACTCAGATTTATCGTGGTCAGTCATTGATTTCTCTTGACAGCTTGAGCAAGCTGGCTTGGCTCCTTTTGTCAAGATTGCATTGTCCTATGCCCCGATCTTGACAATAATCATACCCTCTTCCTAATCTGTCTTGACATGTTCACTCTTGCCAGCAGCACAAACAGGCTCGAAATCAATGCAAGACCACCAGCATAGAAAATCGCTGGTCGGAAGACTGCAATATTCTGTTGTACTGCTTCGTTTTTTCCTCCCCCTGCTTGCAACAAATAACCTGCTATTGGAGCACCCATCAGATAACCGATTGTCCAGCCAGTGATCGACATGCTCATTGCCACAGCTGCTCTCCCTGGCCCAAAGATGCCCGCAACTACGGTTGGAACGACGGTGAAAAAGGAGCCGTTTGCTATACCATTCAAGATGGCGAATATCACTAGAGGTGCCAAAGTGCTCGACACTGGCCAAATAGCGAGCATGCTGACAGCATTCAGCATCATGACGATGAAGAAGGTGTTGGTTGGTCCAATTCGGTCACAAAGAGGTCCGCTAGTAAACCTTCCGATAGCGTTGCACAGATTAAACGCGGCGACCAATGCTGCTCCCGTGCTGGAAGAAAGTCCAAGGGATTTTGCAAACAACGGCAGATAGTATGGCGGTACGAAAAGCGGAAATGTTCCAATCGCTCCGGCTATGAACACGGCCGTAAATGTTCGGTTTCGAAACATGGAGAGCTCAACAAACGGAGCGTTCCTGATGGATGTTCGCTCTTTCAGGAACCAGGCGGCAGGAAATCCAGTAGCGATAGTCATAAGGCCTTGAATCCGAAACGTCCACGCGATCCCCACTTTGCTCACCAGCGCCTGCAACGCCACCGCCATAACCGTCCCGCCAATTCCTCCACCCAGCTTCACCAGCCCGTTTGCAAGTCCAAGCCTCCCGCTGAAATACTGAATAGGCAACGCATTGGATATCGTGTAGACCAAGTTCACCCCCACTCCCGCAACAAGCCCCATGCTCACAAACATACCCGCAACACTCTCCGTGCAATACCCAGCCGCAACCTGCCCCACCCCCATCAGCGCCACACCAAGAATCGCAGTCGGCCTTGTCCCCCACCACCGCGACAAGCGCGTCGTGAAAAGCCCAAACGCCACTCCGCACGCCAGATTCAACGACCCGATAAACGACACCGTCGACGCGGGCAGATGCGCCATCGACGAGGAAAGAAGCTCCGTCTGCAGAATCCCCCAGCAGTTGACCATGGCATTGATCCAGAACGTGGTAGTCGCCGCGCAGAACACAATAACCCAGCCATACCCTCCGTTTGGAATCGCCGTGGTGCTGAATCCTGGTTCCGCGGATGTGCTGGGATGCAGGCTATCTGGTGGGGGTTCGGTGAATCTCCCACGGTCAGTGTTGGATTCGCTGAGTCGTCGTGATGCGCTGGTACTGGTGGTACTTGATATACGGTTTAGTAGGCGGTTTATGTTTTCGAGGGGAATGGTAGAGGGCATGGCTTTGGGAGGAAAAAAAAAGGGGGGGAGGGGTTGAGATTCTTGAATCGTTGGAGATTTTTGATGGGATTTTATTGTATTTGGATTTAAGGCTGGGATTTGTACTACAATGTAATTGCTAGACTTGTTGCGAGTCAAGTGGGGCTGATTCAATCATTTGTAGGGCGCGCACGCGCACGGATGCTGTCCGCTTAGACAATGCTTGTTTACCTGTTGCTCGAGTTTAAGTACTTTTCAGATATCTCGTCATCGCAGTGTGTGATGGCGACATGTTTTTGATCCTGGGAGCAAATGAGGTGAGATGAATGGGATGTGTTGTCTTCAAAGTGTGCCCTCTTTCATGTGTATTCAAGGCGAGGAATCCCATAGAACAATTTAATTGAATTTCAAAGTGCAAAGCGTGTAGAATTCAAATTGGGGGTGTTAAACAAGTCGTTGTGCCAAACGATCGTTAATCATCTAATTTCCGCTGATACTGATAAGAGTGAAGATTCACTTCATGGAAGATTAGTGGTAAAATCGCATCGTATTTCCATGTTTTATACTGCGGCCTACTACCAGCAGTATTTGCACTACAAATTCTATGCGCACGTAGTAGAACAGTATCCTTGGGGGTGGAAAAACAAGCTTTGCAGTAATTTTTCCTATAATCTCATTAAAAGAAGGATACACATACAGGTGACAGATTTATAGGACCGAAGAACAGCGCAATCCTGTTTCCCAGATAATAGTTCTAGTAGTTCAACAGATACTATTCGTCTTTGTAACAAAAAGTTTTTGATTTAGATTATCAGAAAAGGAAGCATTTACGACTTGATGAATTCCGGGTTTACTGGCATGCTGTTGAGGATCTCTTTGTTGATTAAAGGAAAAGAATTCATTTCGAAGCCTTGAGGCTTACACACATAATGTAGCAGTAATGAAAGGCAGCATCATAGCATGTGAAGGCATTATCTCGATATTTATTCTAGTAACGCGAGCTGGCCTACTTGCGAATTTGGAAGACTGTACAGATAGTCGACTACAATGTAGCGACGAAGAAATCGCTATTCTAACCGCCTACATGTATTGTTGATGTCTGTTGAATTTTGTCGAAATTAAAAGATGCTCACGTATTTAAAATGATTCTCAAATGCGACACAGCGGGCCATCCGTCCACTGCACCCCGACGATACCCTTATCATCGATGGTCCAATTTTCGCTGCCAACTCCATGATAGACATAGAACAGTTCAGAAGGATCGTACTTTTGCTTAACCTCAAGAAGTCTGGGGTAGTTATTCCCCCAAAACGATTTCTGCCAGTCAGGTTCTCCAATATCAGCCTCATTCCCATATGCTCCACCGGCGGGAGAGATTTCGCGAAGAGGACGCATAACCTTTTCATTCAGTTGAATCGAGGCAGCCTTCCACCCAGCCGCTGTCTGGTCAGATATTGAATTGGTTGCTACAATCTGACTCTGCAAGTTACGAAATGCGGGATTGACAGAGTTGACGCCTATATTGAATTCGTCAGCAGCATGCTGATGGTACATATTTAGCAATGCCGCGTTTTCGACAGCCGTCTGAACAGCAGTGAAGGTTTTGTTGCGAATAGATTCGTTCTCCCAATTTTCAGTGGGGAGAAGTCGATTTGCTGGCGTAGCACCAGCACCTCCGACATAGTAGTTCTGGCTACCGAATGCAGCTTGATAAGCCGGGTAGAAACTATCGTAGTAGTTGTTCGTGACGGTCAGGTTGATACCAAGCTCTTTGCACTTATTGAAAAAGGGCTTCAGTAGGGTGTTGGTCTCCGCGATGGTCTTATTGGTCGAGAAGAACGGATTCATAGCCCAGAGGTACGTTTCCGGAGCGAGTTTCATGAGCTGGAAGTAGGAGTAAGTTTTGGCTTCGTTGTAAATAGGGAAGCTGTCAAAGTAGAATCGAAACGCTGCCCAGAAATTTTCAACTGAGACTCCCTGGGACAAGATGGTCCATTTGGTGACGGTGACGGGAATTTTGGGGTGAACTTTGAGGATGGCGGACGTGATGATTCCAAAAGTACCGCCGCCCCCACCAAGCATGGCCCAGTATAGGTCGCTATTAACAGTAGGCGTTACAGTAACAAACCGACCGTTGGCGAGGACCACCTCAAGAGCAACAACCTGATCAGAACCAACGCCGAAAAGCTGCATTAGCGGGGAATGGCCCCCACCAGTTGAATAGCCTCCAGTGACTCCGACTGTGGGGCAAATCCCCGAGACAGCAGAAACGCCATACTTTTCAGCAGCCTGGTATAACTCAAATCCTTGCACTCCAGCACCAGCCTTGAATACTGGGCCTGAATAAGTGGAGCTTTCATAATTTCTGATGTATTGAATATCCTTTGGGCCGTGTGTCCAAATGCTGAGAGCTCCTTTTCCAACGGACCTTCCAATGTAGTCGTGACCGGTGTTGCGCACAACTAAACGGAGATTGAGTGTACGTGCCATATTGACTGCGAGTTGAATCTGAGCAACATTACCGATTTTAACAGCGTACTCGGAATAGCCACCTTGCGTACACGTGGTGGAGTTACCAGTTCTGGGGATCGGGCAAGTCATCCCATAGTAAAGAGAGTTCATGAGAGCGCCATTATCCTCGTAACTACAATTGTCAGATTATGTTCACAATAAACTTGGAATGGCTCACTAGATCTCTTCAGCATCCTATTTCTCCGTAATGTACGCACATTTCTAGGCATCATAATTCTAATATTCGGACTCCAAATAACATACGGAGCCAATTGGTACAATTTTTTGGATGGCACCACCAAGTACCAAACCAAAAAGATCCCATACAAGCTTGGAAGGGTACAATTTATCCCCAGGCATAGTTTTGCAGCGAAGGGAAGACCTGCGGGCACGCGTCGAAAAAGTCGAATTGTCTTCACTATCCCCAAACCCGAAAACCGAGGCATATTCCGAAGTTATTGGGTTGACATGAAGTTGAGAAATCACTTTGTCGGTCAACTGAATAGTTTCAACCTCGAACAATTGCGCATTGGCATGCGATGATGTTGGTATGACGGTCTCAATTGCAGGAGCCACGGAGGCTGTGAATGAAGGAGCGGAGCTTTGTGCCGTCGAAACGACGGCACAGGCTAGCGAAAGAAAGAAACATCTAACCGGCATGGTAAACAATTGTATTATGAGAGCTCAAGTCAGATATCGAAAGAGAAGTGATGTTAGAGCTCTGAATCTACCTTTCTGCGGATTGGAAATGCTTTAAAGCAGGGGCCCATGAGTCGCGCGCTTGACGTTGAAAAATCCTACATATGCACACCGGAAATACATGACCAGCTTATAGATTTCTTAACGCTAATTGTGTAGCTAGTGAACCATGTTAAATACGGTTACACGGATGTGCAAACCCCCAAGTAGACATTGGAGCGAGTTGAAGCAAATGAATTTTATCCAGAACGCCAGAGCCGATAGGATGGATGGAATCCTCCTTGGCAGGCGTGGCGAGGGTAGTGCTTCCCGTCATTTCTTGTAACCACTGACAAGAGCGGAAATGATGGCCCGAAACAAATAGATGCTAAGTGTAAAGTGTTACCAATCAAAAGAAACCTTATAACATATACACAAAGACAGTCATCTTTATAATTAAGAACGATTTCATGTGGTCAGTTTTGCATACTACGAACGCTTGGTGGGACTAGATATAGACTTTTGTTGGTTGAAAGGGGTACAGTTTACCTGGTCCCTGCGTCCAACTTTTAGCGTGTATTATGGGTCCCCGTGCCACACAAACATCCTAGTAAAACTATGCCTCTTCGTGCACCAAATCCTACAAGTCTGCATGGAAGACCTCTTGCTAACCAAATACTCAACTCATTTCACAGAACCCCTGAAGCAAATCCCTAGACACGGAAGTCTGAATTAACTCACCCAATCAAATCTTCAGCACGCCGCCGAACTACAGCACGGCTGGGAGCAGCTGCGGCGCGTGGCTCACGGATTCAAAGTCAAAGACGTATTATGGGATAAGCGTATAGTGGTGAATACACGAATATGGCAAGTGTGCACTCATAAAAGGAAGTTTAAATCGATTAGTTCCTCGTGCCAGAGTGTGAATCTACTCGTTGAAACCTAATTTATTTTACCCGCCGGTTTTCTTCTCATTATGCTCTCTTAAAAAATTGCAACGTTTATCGAGGTTGTAGAGTCAAATCACAGCAATATGGTGCAAACTGACACGTCAACTGACATGTCAACTGCCAATTCAGGGTTGCAGCCTATATTGATAGCCCTGTTGTATCTCTTTCCTGGTCTTGCATTCTTGGTGCTCGCTGTCAGATTTTGGAGAAAGTGGGCTGAGAAGCTACTCGCGGGAGGTGAGATTGCTCTTTGCACACGAAATTACATATTGACTCATTCCTGTGCAGACGATGCACTGATTTTGGTTGGACGGATTTTTTGTCTAACTAATAGTATAATCACTCACTTTTGTAAGTACGTGGTTGAATCTTCTAATAGTTTTCTAACCGTATGATGGAAAAGTTGTTAAAGCAATGTTCACCGGATATCGCAGTAAAGACGTTCCTTACAATGCCATCGATATGGCTTATGCAATCAAAGCAAGTACAAAGGGACCGATAGAATGGGTTCTCTCTAATCATATTTTACAGCTGCAATACGCGTTGAGCGCAACGTACAGCCCTTGCATCAATTTGGTCAAGGCGTCCTTTTTGTGGACGTTGTACAAGTTACAGTCTCACAATATATGGATAAAGTGTTCCATATTCAGCTTGCAAGTTATAAATGCTATTCATATGGTAGTGGTGACTGTTATTGTAGCGATACAAACAACGAGGTATTCGAGATGGAGAAAATCGCGAGATGGCGATTTGATTCTGATGCGCAATCTGATGAACAAAGAATTGTTGCACAAAACGCAGGTATTATAAAAAGCGTAGATTGGAGTATAAGCTCTGAGCAAGACTTGTAGACTACCTTTCAAGATTAAGTTGTATGTTTTATACGAGCTAACATATAGTTTTTACAAGTAAATCGGTTCAAGTAGCTAAAATATTTCCACGTACAAGCGAGCCTGTTTATCTATTGTAGCTGTATCTTGAAAAGGGATTCGATCTACTGTAACGCCTATGTGTAAACACTTTTGCAAAGATCGTACTATTGCAGAAAGTTCTGAATTCAAAGCACAAAATACTGAAATTCGAATCATCTCACTGGAAGCAATTTTACTGACCGCAAACTTCACAGATCCTCTATTATCGTTTTTGGGAACATATTTGATCGCTTCCTAGCCACCGCTTCCGCAGAGGCCAGACGTTGCAATGACGCAGTTGACCACTACGACAACGGGGCTAACAACAATTCAACTGGAAAGTATATAGGTACTTCCACCTGGTGAAAAAACAAGATCAGATCGAGCAAACGTAATTGCAAGGGAGTGTCAGTGAATTGCTGAGGTCTGATAGGCTGTTCCGATTGAATTGTCAGCGCCGTAAGCCACGTGTCGTTCAGATGTAGCTCAACAAAGAGTTTCGCACCCATCAAAGAACCTGTAGACAAACACTGGTAGAATTTTATCTCCCATGTTCTCCTCATATCGTAAATCTTGATATGTGTGATTCTGCCTGCCAAGGTAATACAACCAATTTCGCGTGTGCAGGGTCACCTGATTTCAGGAGGTAGCGCGTGCTTACCGTGTCCGTGCACTCAATGCGCGGATTCACTCAATGCGCACCTATCGCCAA
>JAKUHH010000261.1:0-31905 GCA_022701365.1 Mycocentrospora acerina
AAAAAAAAAAAAAAAAAACCTCCTTACAAGGTATTAGTACTTAGTGTAGCTTTTAGTGTAACTTTTGGTGTAGCTCAATTACTCGATTAAGTATCGAAGCATAACCACTGAGTAAAATTAGCGTACGGACAAGATGCGGGCCAGTATTAATATCCAAATTTGATCAACGGACGAAAGTCGTAATCCTTGCACTGCATGAATCGTCTATGATACTAGACATCATAGCTGTAAGTGAATATGGTCATAGCAAAAACATCAATACTTAAACTGCCTAATATTCAGAAACTTTTTCAACATACCGGCCGCTTTTACTCAACCTGATCATTACAAACATAAACCTTTTAGGCTTTTTAGTCTATTTTTAACCTCAACATGAAGATTTCTGCTACCCTTCTTTTTGCTGCAGCGGTTGCTGCTACTCCTTCTAAGAGGTACGTTTCAAAAATCCCAAGTATAAATAGCTCTAACATATGTCCAGTTCTATTTCTTCATACGGAATTACTACTACCGAGCCCCCGAAGTTAGCTCAATTTGTCCCAACCAAGTACACCACCATCAATAATGGCACCAAGATCGCCTACAGGCGCTTTGGCAAAGCCAGCAAGGTCCCGCTAGTGTACTTGAGTCATTTTCGTCAGAGTATGGACATCATCGACCCGTTGCTGATGAACTACATTGCTGCGAATCGCGAAGTCATCCTGTTCGATAACGTTGGAGTTGGTCACAGCGAGGGCATAGTTCCATCCTCTATTGAGGAGATGGCGACAGCAACTGTGAATTTCCTCGCTGCAATTAATGTTCCTAAAGCTGACATTCTTGGTTTCTCTATGGGAGGTGGTGTTGCCCAATACATTGGCATGCAGTACCCTGACGTGGTTCACAAGCTGATCTTGGCTGGAACTCAACCATCTATTGGCCCAGGAGTTGTATTCCCTGATACTTCGATCTTAGGTGCTGCTGCCGGTAATGGGTCTCAACCTACTGAAGAAGATTTGTTATTCTTATTTTTTGCACCTACGGATTCCAGCCGAGCTGTTGGCCACGTTTGGTGGAACCGTCTCTTCGAGCGCCAAGTCAAGGGCGAAACTAGGTCTGAATTTGAGGGCCTAGACGGAACCACCGCCCATTTGACTGCTATTAGCGCTTTTGGTTCCAACACTACCTATTTTGGCCGATTGAAGGATATCAAGGCCAATACGTTGGTAACCAACGGCAAAGCTGATATTATGGCTCCATCTATCAACAGCTTCGTTCTTCAGCAAGAGCTGCCCAACGCTGAAGTCCACCTCTACCCTGACTCTGGCCATGGTCACCTCTTCCAATTTGCAGAGACCTACGCGAAAAATTTGAAGACTTTCCTTGAGTAGAGATTCACACTACAGGAATAAAAGGACTGGTGCTCGTTTGAGGGAGCTTTTGGAGAATAGTTTTGTTGTATAGTAAAGATGGAAAAGAGCCGGTGGTTTTTAATAATCAACTTTGAATATATTGAATGTATCATAAGCCACAGATCATCAACTGTATGATCTGTATAAAAACAAAAGAGAGCTTCATTTTGTTGTATCCCAAATTTTCTGTATAATACAACCTGAACGCCTGCAAATCATACAAAATTTCTCATTGCAGAACTTAAATTTCTTAAATGATCAGTAACTTTCGTATCATCAGAAAACTAGGAGCTAATATAAGCCTATACAACACAACTTGGTATGCATTTTAAAGTGATTGGGCCAAGAAATGGTAAGTTAGTGCTAAGTATCATAATCCTAATACTGAGAATAAATAGTGACGATGCATCAAAATATGTTCAATTAGGTCAGGAAGAGATGATCACCTTTCTAGAGACGAAAATGATCGAGAAATACAAACAAGCAGCTACATGGTTACTCGAGATCTCAGTAATTCAATTTTAAAGGTTGCGTGGTTTCTAAGAGTCATTGAAAAGTATTTAGATTTCAATTTCACCTGTTAGATTGTTGTCTCTTGTATTGGAGTTGACGATATTTTTGCTGTAATTACCACGAATTCCCTCGAAAACCGGTTGATAGCTGTGCCCCTCCCTTTACATAAATACTACGTAATATCTCTCATTATGCCAAATGGTCATGCGTCCTATGCTGACGACCTGAGGGATCTACTCCAAAAGAGATTCTTCCTCATATAGGTGTAGCTTTCTGTTAACAGGCGTTGCCTCGTGTTTAGCAGAGATGCCCTCTAGGCGCGTCTGCAGCGAGAATACTTTAAGCTTGATATGGGGTTTTTTGAAAAGAGGCAAAAGCAAGACTTAGCCTGCCTTCTTTTGATAGCTGTATATCGCACTTGCGTGAATTCATGATGGTTGAGATAAGACGCGTTGAGCACGTTTTCGTGGGGTGCGCAGCCTGATTGTGGATCACATTATTAAAGATCTTTCTGAATATATCAAAAGTCGACTTACTTTGTCAGGCCACGAAAAAGGAGAGAATGCGCAATAATTGAAGTGTGATTAAGTACCGCATTGTCACACCTTTACAGTGTGTCTGCGTCTTATCATTACCTGGGAGACATCAAACACTCCTTGCAGGTATTGAGGTATATGGTACCTTGGTTTGAGTGCTATTGAAGGCAAGGAAAATCTGCTTCCACTTTAGGACGGCGAATCATTCATTTAGCGTTTAAGTATTTTATCTTTCATTTTTGTTTGAATTGCATCACATAAACACGGAGATAATTTGGTCCCCGTATATTTCACACAATGTAACGAACACATCATGACATACCTCCAGACAGCGTGCGACCTAGCTCAAATTCCTTTTCATACCTCTTACACTATCCTGGGGTGCTAGAATTTCTTAGTCCTTAAACAGTATAATCTTCGAATCCCTTTCGAACTATATTAAAATAAGGACACAGGAAGCGTAGCTATGTAGAGCAGCTTTTTCTGCATCCTTTGTACAAGATCAATAGGTGTAGAGAATAGTATTCTTGGTGCCCTCAGTCCCAGCACTCCTATATGACTTGTAGTGAATACAGCCTATAATTGGATCATTCTCTTCTTGCCTGAATCGTTAATTGTACTTTTCACGAGGAGAAACAGGCCATAATTAAAATGGGAGTTCACTATGTGCATCAGAAAACTAAAACAGAGTATCACCTTAATCTAGATATTCCAACGATAGCAAATAAGCATCTCTTAGATTGTAGATATTATTAAAGTATTTAAAAAGGTAGTGCATCGCATTTCTTGCCTCTATTTGAATTGCCCATACTACTTGCTAAGGATGAATTGGAGACCACATAGATGTGGAAAGCCTATGTGATAAGACAAGCGAAATGCCAACGGTGTTGAATAGAATCGAGCAGTAACAAAGGATCCCCGAATTAGGGTACATCTACTGAATATCTTGACTAAAGATACTCCTTGTGTGGCGAGTTGGGCTTGTCTTATACATAAGCTGTAGGGAGGAGAGCACCCAAATCAAGCTCTACTTCAGCTGCAGTCTTGTTTTGGTACAAGGCTTGTACTTTAGCACCTATCTCTTGTACAATTGGTTCAGAGGCTTGAAGAATAAACTCATTTGCGTCGTGACTGATGTCCTGAAGTGAAGGTGCTGATCGAAGATTTATTGATTGTTTAGCCTTAGCCAATGCAGACTGAGGAAAAAGTCGTAGGCGTGAAGTAAGGTTGTTAATGTACGCGTCCATATCAGCAGTAGTGTCGAATGCTTTGTTAATCCAGCCAATTTTCTCTGCTTCAGTTGCGTTAATGTCTTGAGAGCTGAGGATATACTCCATGGCTAGCCCTCGTCCGATTAGTCCAGTAAGATATTGACTTCCTCCTCCGCCAGGGATCAGTCCATTTGCAACTTCTGGCTGGCCAAATAGAGTGTCGTTCTTAGTAGCAAAGCGCATGTCTAGTGAAACTAGCAGTTCATTTCCTGCACCTCGCGCCCTACCCTCTACTGCACCAATAGTAACTTGGGGAAGGGAAGAGATGTTAAATAAAAGCTCGCCAAAATCTGGAGCGCTCAAAACTATAGAAAGATTTAGTATTGATTAATTGGATCAGGAGATTTACGTACAAAGACTTGGCTGTGTCAGATCTGCGTGAGCTATAAAGTACCTTGGGATATCGCTTTTAAAAACGACAACCTTGGTTTCATTGTCATGCTGAAGCCTTCCTACGAGGTCAGTCAAGCTATCCTGAGTATCTTGATTCCACAAGTTGGTGTCAGAGGTCGGATTATGAAACGTTATGTCGAGAACATTATTGTTTAGCGACGTTTTGAGTCCAACATAATTAGGGAGCTGGAGGGCATGAGCAGACATGAAGATAACTGAAGATGCCAGTGCCTGGGCGCGAAACCAAGATAAAGCCATTGTTGAATAGTAGACTTGAGATGAGTAGTTGGGAGTATGAGTGTGGTGTTGATTCAGATGTGATGATCTTAAAGAGCCTTGCAGATGAAGTCTGTCGTGCTTTTATGTGTATGAAGCTTTAAAGATGACTTTGTACAAGAGAAGACAAGCAACAAACAACGGACGAAACTCCGAATGCCAATTTTTCGTCCGAAGCTAGTGTCTACATTTATCTTTCGCCCATGATTAAGACGCACAGGTAGAAATTACGATACTGTGTAACTTCCAAACGTCTTACTCTATACAAAATTTGATGAAACCTTCTAAGACAAGTGTGGTTAGGCGGACGGCACAACCATTACTCCGTTCCTGTCCTGAGCCAAATTTTCGGTATGACTGTTGAGTAATCTTCGAAGCGAAATTTTCAGGATACATGGAATATGAAATGATTTCATAAGCAATAACAGCGAGGACTGTCTGCTTTGTATTGAGATGGTATCTGATGAAACATTAATACTGCAGGCGTTAGAGCGGACACTAAAAAGGGCAACGTCGGTTGTTAGCAGATTTAAGGTACGGTAGATGCTTAATTCTGTGGTAGAAGCCTATCATAGCAAATTTGTCAATATGGGTCGAAATGAGCAACTTTGACGCATAGCCTGCGGAAAAGATGGTATTTAAATAAAGACTATATCTGACTATAAACCCAAACACTTTTAAGAGATTACCTCTAGCTATCACATTTAATCAAACATCGTTTTACTACTATCTACTGAGAGGTTCTCTTAGCATCATGAATGCGTACCGATTTTTTGGGGAACAGGAGGGCCTTCTCCTCTGCAAAGTTTCCATTCCAGAACCGAGTGAGGGACAAGCTTTAATTAAGGTTGAAGCAGCAGGTCTCTGTCGCTCGGATACGCACGTTATCAAAGGTGGCGGGGCAGCTTGGATGTGTGCATTACCAATTACCTTAGGTCACGAAATTTCCGGCACGGTCGTCAAGCTGGGGTCCCCCGAGTTGGATACGCCCTCTGAATCTTTCAAAATAGGAGATAAGGTCGCTGTTGCTTGCGTCGGACACCCGATCGAAACCCGCGACTTTCGACAGGCGCCAGGTGTGGGTTACGACGGAGGTTATGCTGATTATGTCGTGGCCTACACCAAGAATCTTGTCAAAGTACCAAAGGGTGTTAGCTTCGCACAAGCAGCTGTAGCTACTGACTCTGTGTCTACGGCGTATCATGCAATTGTTACTGAAGGTAATATCTCAAAATCATGTACTGTAGCCATCCTCGGTTTAGGAGGGCTCGGGCTTAACGGGGTTGCGATAGCGGCCTCGTTAGGGGCAAAAGTTTACGGGGTTGATGTCAACGCCACTAAGTTTGAACAAGCAGAATCAATGGGTGCTATTAAGTGTGCTTCAAGTCTCAGCGCTCTCCCAATTCAACAATTTGACGTTATAGTAGACTTTGTCGGTGCTCAGGCAACAGTCGAAGCTGCTATGTCTGCAATCTGACTTGGAGGTACTATTGTGGTTGTTGGTCTATCCGTGGAAACTATCAAGATTGTGACAACAATGCTTGTCACAAAGAACGTTTGCCTTAGGGGCTCTACAAGTGCAAGTATTGAAGAGCTTAGGAAGGTCGTGGATTTGATTGCTTCAGGGGTACTGCAGCCCCAGATACAAAAGATTGATTTTATTGACATCCCAGAGGCACTTGAACGACTTGAAACAAACGAAGTAAATGGTCGTCTTTATGTAGTACCTTCAGAAAAATACCTTCAGAAAAATAAAATATTAAAGTTGTGTCGATAGTATCTGTCAGTCTGCATATGTGCAAGCACGTGAGCACTCAGTTCCTATCTAGTCTCCGAATCTTACACTCCTAATAATGCAACAAGTTCCTCCTGATTGTTTCCTCACAAAATTGCTGTTTCTACAAGCACTCACTGCGCGCTATTTGGTGAGCATAACAACTATTTCCGAATAGCTAAATTACTTAAACAGTTCTAATTTTTTAGGTTCTTAAGATTCTTAAAATTGGAAGAACGTTTTTTAATATAACTTCTTTGAAGATATCTATGAGCATTATCGGTGAAAATTTTGACCATTTATTCTACTCTAATTTCTCAACCACCACCACTACCATTTAGCTGCTTGCAACAGAAGCCTTGAACTAAATGCTTACTACAACAACAAGCATCTATTCAAAAATTTAATATGTAGTAGCGCTACGTGGTGAGAGCATTACTACTGTTTTACTAGGCTTCTAATGCTCTAGCAAGGAGAGCTTAGCCAGGAGGAAATACAACGCCTCATTAACTAATGTATGGAAAGGCATTATTGTATTTAAACTAGATTGTTAAATATATTGATACAATAAATATAAATCTAAAAATTGTTCTCTCTATTTAAGTGTGAAATTTATTTATCTACAAAAGAAAAGAGCCTAGTACGTATTGCTACTAAGAGTAGTCAGTTTAACTTAGATGAGTGTAGCAAATACTTTGTGTGTGGAGTAGCTGAGTGTTGATTTCTCTTCTAATTACTCAGTACTAAGCTTCAGTAAGAGGCCACGTAGGCGTGGCTCGTAAGCGAGGTTCGTGAGCAAGACACTGTTTTTTGACAGCAAGGAATTAAACGATAAGGAGATAAGGGAATAGGCAATAAAAAGAGAAGGGCGAGTGGTAGGCCCATCAAGTGTTACAAAGAAACAGAGCGGAGCAGGAGAGAAGAAGTGCAAGTTCAAGAACAGAGTAGTAATGGAGAATCATTCATTTAAGAAAGGTGTAGGAGAAGTGGATAGGGGACAAATGCATTTGAGAACGGAAAAGGTTCTTAAAGTTAATTGTCCAGCATATTCTTGCAAATCACGTTGATATCTTTGTCTCCGCAGCGTTATCGATATTTAAGAAGATTATTTACTTCAGCAAGGTAGTGAATTATAGACTACGTCGATTTCATTTTTTTTTGGCGAAATGCGTGTAGTTCTCATCTAATCTATCAATATTCTACTACTTTCTCAAAAGTTTTAATCTTTCAATGCCAATTTCTCTAGAGGCTTTTCAATAACGTCCCATTCCTCCCAGGAGATATTTCTTAGCATTCTTCTAAATTGCCACCAGGTCCACGGCATAGTAAATGTATTCCAGCCATTATCGTTCTTGTAGTACGTTACACAACTAGATTTAGCCCAAACAAATACGTTTGCCTGACGCTTCTGTACCTCTGCATTGTATGTTTGCTCTACAGACCTTTTAGGATGCATAGCAAACTTAATGCCTTTCTGCTCTTTAAGCAAGATCTGTTCTACTGCTTTTGCAACAAATCTTGCTTGCCTTTCCCAAGTATCCTGTTGCGACGACCATACCTGCCCAGAGTTTGGGCCAAAATTGTAAAACATGTTTGGAAATTGACTAGTCGCTAAGCCGTAAGGGGCTTCTGGGTGATCATCCCACTTCGTTTGCAGATTTAGGCCGTTTAAACCTATTATTTTCTCATGTTCGAGATATTGAGTAACGTTAAAACCAGTCCCGAATATTATCACATCAAACTCTCGTTCTGTTTCTTGTCCGGTTGTTATCTGAGCAGACAGTACCCCTTTCTCAGTATATCGTACAAGGGTTTCTCGAAGAACAGTACAATTGGGCTTTGCAAGCGCAGGGTAAAAGTTGTCAAGGCGAAGTGGTCGTTTGCAGTAATCTAAGACAATTGTCAATAAATTTGAAAAATTGCTGGGAGTTTGTGTAGTATGCTTGTTAAGACGTACATTTAGAATTTGGCTGAACTAAATCACGAAGTTTAGGGTCCTTTATCTGGGACTCCATAAACGTTGTGGCTAATTTCGTCATTTCATCGTTTAGGGGATGTCCGTCTGTGGCCATCTTGCGCCCGTTCATCATCATACGCATATTCATTCGAGCCCGAACGGCCCAAGCGAAAAATGGAACCCACTTGAAGGCCCAACGGAATAAGCTGTTAAGCGAGTCAGTATTTTATGTCACGCTAAAGTGCTTTTTGATTACCTTGAGTAGGCGAAGTCACGCCGGGGAACACACACTGGTGGTGTTCGCATATAGATAGTAAGGTGCTTTGTCTTGTCAACAATCTCTGGGATAATTTGGGCTGCACTTGGCCCACAACCAATAATAGCCACACGCTTATCAGTCAAATCGTAATCCTGCCAATGCGCTGTGTGCCAGGAGACGCCTTTAAACTGTTCACGACCTGGGGTTGTGCCCCATTTAGGTCTGTCTAGAGATCCAACACACTGGCAGACGATGTCAGCAATCCAGTGCTCAACTTTTCCTGTGACTTGATTTGCTACAGCCACGTGCCAGGCCATGATCTCGTCATCCCAGGTGCAAGCTTGAACAAGGCTGCGGAACTGAGTGCATTGATCTAGGTGATAATCATGGGCAAACTTAGCGTAATATTCCTGTATATCTGAACGTTGAGCATAAAAATGTGTCCAATCTGAAAATATATTAGTTACTAGCATATGACAGTATAGTTACAGGGATCCCTTACTTTTGTTAATGTTGTATGAGGTAGTATACACCATCGCAGGAACATCGCAAGCGCAGCCAGGGTATTTGTTCTTTTGCCAAACACCACCATAGTCGTCTAAAGCGTCAAAAATATGGATATCCTTAAGACTGACAGACTGAGTTCGAAGAAGAATACTAGCTTGCTGGATTCCATTAACTCCGCCTCCGACAATGATCACTCTTTTTCGTCGCTCATTTGGTACGGTAGATTGTGGCCCAAAAATTGGCTCATTCGTCTGGTTTCCTGCGAACCCACTTAAACTGCCGTATTCACCATCGCGCAAAGTCCCTGAGGCAAACGACTTCACTGGCTGAGGGCCACTAGATGCTTGAGATTGCTCGTAAGTATCAGTAGGTCGCATCTTGAAAAGTTGATTAAGAGGGGGTTGAAATTGATTTGCATCTAGATCAATCCACTATGTTGTGGATTTAACTGATTCAAAAATCGGAAGAGATTCATTGATAAATAAGTTAAAAACACAATTTTCTTTTAAGACTTCCCGCGTTCTGACCTCATAATCATCCCGCATCCGAAACGATCAAAAAGTTGGACACTTGCGGGAAAGACTAATCGGAATAGACGGTAAGACCAGCGCGGCAACTGTCGGGCTGCTGACACAGTGAAGCCGAAGCTCATGTACCGCTATTGTAAAGGCAAGAGCCGAACGGTACATGTGACACAGCACAGAATGAAGCAGAACTAGCAAACAGTCGCCATTCACAGAGTATGCCTCCTAGTCAGACGGACCGGAAGGGGATCCGAAGTCTGGCCGGAACTTGACTCCGTTCTTAGGCCGGGAAAATTCTCCGATATTACACCGGAGAGATACTCCGTGGTGTATACCTTAGGATCTGGATTTCTGGAGCAGAGCGCAGGTGATAAACTTCAAATGGCTCATATAGTGATGCCTAAGGATTAGGCTTCGATAGAATTGCGCTTAGAAGTCGTGCGACGGTGGGGAATTGATAGAAAATTGATAAGCGGGATAAGCAGCTTTCACCTAACGCAGCGATTTAGACTAATTATAAATCTTACAACATCAACAAATCTATAATTATGAATTTTTTTCTTTCTAAATAATACTAATTGGATTTGATAATATAACACCAGTTGATACCTAAGACTTTCAAGCACTGTTTGCTGCTAAACTAAGCCCTCTTTGCTAAAACCCCTCCCCTATTTAATTCTTTTTGAAATCAAGATCAGGGCCTTCTAATGAATGTGAAAGAGATAGAGAGAATAATGAGGATGTTGGAGACTCATATAAAGCCCTCTGAAGTCGCACGTGTCTTTACTTGAACTGATTGAGTAATTCAAACTCTGGACGACTGGGGGATTTCTACTAGCACTACAGATGATAAACCTCGCTGTAACTAGCCTTAAATAGTATCACGTTATTACAAGAAGATGGCGTTTGGAGCTGACAGAGAATAGGTTAAGTATTCAAATAAGAGAATCTATATAGTTTCTTAGATTAAGATTAAACTGTTTAGTTTGTTAAAGCTCTCTAGGTGGTGATCATTTTACATAATAATAGGAAATAAAGCGACAATGCGTGACTAAGCATCCTGCAGAGAAGCGAGTGAGGCTTTCTCAGTTGCGTGCGCAACAGCGGTGTAGTTTCTTTGAAGAATGAAAGGACTTCGCTTGAGAGGAGAAGATCTTAAATTTCAGTACGAAGTGCTTACTTTATAGGATTTGTAGCGGTAAGAAGATATCATTCTAAGTTCAACTTTAAAAGATGAGAATGATGGATAATAATGAAAATCTTTTTTTCTTAGAAATCGGTTTTGTTTAAAGACGCAGGCAAGGAGAGAGTGATCCGAATAAGGTCTTAATCCGAGTTTGCTACGAGGCATAAGGGAGTTTTGGGACAGGAGGGCACGGACACAGTATGCCCTCTAAGAGCCTTGACAACGCGGCCAAGTACTCGTTGTCGTCCCGTAATGCTATCTGGAATACTTTCAATAACGACATCTATTTTAGCCTCGGGATTAGAGGTCTAATAAATACTGCTACAGTTCTGTAACGACGCAGAATGCATTCACTCATTTAGTCGATAATACCTAGCTGCTACGGGGTAGGTCTTTCGCCTGGTCGATGCGAACTCTAGCTTACCATCAAATTGTAATGGATCGATCTCAACGATGGCGTCGCCGGTACGTGTCTCTTAGCCTGTACCGTCCGGAGATGAGAAGGCTATCAAGCTGCTGGCTAATTTGAGGAATTCGTGTACTCGAGTTTAGCAGCATTCAACTTTCCTACTTACGATTGCCAGGCTAGACCTGTAGTAATTCCATATACCTCCCAGGTGCTGTTAAAACCTTAGAAGACCCTCTTGGATCCTTCTGGAAGCCAGTCTCATCAAAGTTGTAGGAGTTTTCGCTCAGGGTGCTATACTTGGCTTTCAACTTTCGTGCCAGGTCAAACCAGGGGCTGATGACTGTTTATAACGCAGAACTCTGGTGATCGCACCGCCTGTTTAGTTGAGACTTGATCTCAAGCCTCCGACTGGTGAGCCTGTACGACCAGTTCTCTCTAACCTGGCCACCGCCACGCGCAGTTAGCAGCTAGTTAGCCATTTCACGTACGTAGATAAGCGTAGAGGCAGAGCCTTACTCTTCAAGCGCCCTAATATGTTGTATGACCACCTTCTCTTCGTATATGTAGAGGTATGATAAGTTATGATTGGGATTGCGTCTGGAGTTTCTTTTTGGCGTTTTAGTCACTTATTGTGCTGCGAGGGACATTGTACATAATAGGGGCGCGTCGCTAGCATACTGGTGCGTTGGAACTTTTCGCACAGATAGCTAGGAAAATCCTCTCCTCGCCAGAAAACAATGCATGGTTAGGTTGTTGAGACATTGGGATGAACAGACCGGATCGGTGGTAGAACACTTTATATTAAATCAGGCGCACCAGTATACGTTGTGCAAGCCTACACACGTGTGCGAGCACGTATGCAAAAGCATGCCTAAGCACGTGAGTACTCAGCTCCTATATAGTCTCTGAGTCCTATACTCCTAATCTTACAACAATTTTCCACTGATTGTTCGCTCACAGATAGAGTGAATCAAATAAAGAAACTACTTACATGACTGAAGAGATATAGGTTTTAATTCTGCGTTTCATTGTTAAGTAAACTGCGTATCTAACTGTAATGCACCTTTTGCTATTATCTGGCAGTTTGTTTAATTAAGGATGTCTTAAATTCAGAAGATCTAAGAATGGGCCATCATTCACTGCCACAAGGTACGCCTCCTCTCTCCTAGAATCGTTAAAGTGTCTAATCTTTGACCAGGCTGGGATAGCAAAAGTATCTCTCGACTCCCAGTTTAATGTCTGGTGCTCACCTGAGGGGCTTTCAATGACAGTATGTCCGTTACCTTCATAACAATGGTAAATGAAAGACGAGCTATTCTGAGACATCTTACTTGAACTTCCTGGGCTGATACGCTCAGCCTGCATTCCAAGAGTTGTTGATAGATGCTTGCCATCCTTTGTCTTGTAGTGGTAGAGAGCGTAGTCACCGCACTGGCTGTTTAAGTCTTTTTCAACTAGATCCCAAGGATAAAGCCAGTCTGATGATTCATAAAACCTGTCCATAACTGATAAGCAATATTTCATAGAAAAATAGCGCATAAGAACTTCTGTGCATTTACTTACGTACTTGGGTAACGCTTCTCAGCGTAACCTTCAGCAAAATGAACTCGAGCATAAGTGAATAGGGGCAGGTTCAACATGTCAAGCCAAATCACAGGCTTGTCACTCTCATTACCGTGATCATGCCAGTGCCAAGTAGGCGTGATGACCACGTCGCCCCGCCTCAATGGAACTTTTTTGCCCTCAACTGCCGTGAAGCCCTCACCCTCAATTATGAAGCGACAGGCATACGCAATGTGCCTATGCGCTACTGCTGTCTCGCCAGGATTTACTATTTGCAACCCGCCGTAGATAGTGTCGGTAGTGTGAGGAGCGTCTAAACTGTCCTCAGAATTTTTAAACACACTTAGGTAATAGAAGAACCTACGCATATTTGGGTTTACCAACATTAATACTCGCCTCTCAGCGTGCTCTTCTGGTACAAGTCTGGCTGCTGCCTCTAGATCAGGAAGCGATTCAGAGTATTTCCAGATATGTGGCCTAGCAATCGGATCAGGATTTGGCGGTACCATAGCACTCATTTTTTTCCAGAGGGGCTCCATATTCTTAGAAGGAAGTCCAGCAAGGTAATGTTCCATTTCAGTTCTAGTATTTATTGCGCCATTGTTGTTTACTGTAGCTGAATTTGTAATGTCAGGAATCTGGTTTGAACAGCCAGCATTCCGATGTAAGAACTTAGATACAGTCATCTGATTCGCTAATACAGCGTGTTGAGATACTAATTTGAAAGAGAAGAATGATTTGATATCTCTACAAAAGGGATATTGGTGATATTTAACGTCTGAAGGATATAATGTGTTCCGAGATATACCTCTGACGAAAATTGAAACGGAAGTTAGATAGCCACCCGCAAGTTCAAAGAGAGATTAAAAAAATTACCTAAGCGCCCGATGTTGTGGCATTGCGCTCATCCGAGCTGAAGTCTTCAGCTTTCAGGTCTCTGTATGGTCGATTTGGCATTTCAGTTGTACAAAGCCTGGTTCCGGTCGGTTCGCCTTCCTATTGGCTGATTCCTGGTCCGTACCTTCTTCTAGTCTCCGGAAGGGACGAGCAAGACAAAAGCAATGAGCGATTACATTTCCTAAATTAGATTCCAGCTCGTCTAGGAGCTGCAGGCCGCTATGAGAATTCTAACCAATCAATCGTCTTTGATGATACTAACAGTGGGCATCAAAGTGGAGCTAAAAAGTCACTCTGAACGGCAATCAATCGCAATATGAATTTGCCCAAAAAGTACATTAACCTCGTCGGACCCCACGAATATGACATATCGATACTATGACTTCCCAACCCTGGAAGCGTCTCATTCGCTTCATCGACGATACTGGCAAAGAGATCTTCGGCGAGCCCTGCATCGAGTCTGAGCAGGAACTTAAGGAGCGCCTTGTTAAGAATGACCTTTACGCTGTTGAGTACAAGGGTGAAACACCTACTTCAGCTTCGGCTAAAGGCGAGATTGTTCATGTTAAAGCACTGTTAAACCTCTTTAAGCCGTCGGATGTTCCTATCATACGCTGCATTGGCTTGAATTATGTCACACATAGTGAGTATAAGGTCCAATGCCAAGCATACCTCTCATCTTAGTCGTGCTGATATACAACTACAGTCAAGGAGGGCGGGCGCACACCACCACCATATCCCTCAGTTTTCATCAAGCCATCCACCTCAGTTGCTGGCCATGACGAGGATGTGCCCATCCCTAAGGTCGCCCAAGATGGCACAATTGACTATGAGGGCGAGCTAGCAATAATTATTGGTCGTACTGGCAAGGATATTCGCAAGAGTGACGTTCTCTCTTATGTCGCCGGTTACTGTGTTGCTAATGACGTTTCTGCTCGCGGCTGGCAACGCGATCCTAAGAAGGCAGGCGGTGTGCCGCAATGGTGCTTTAGTAAGGGATTTGATAAATTTGCGCCCCTGGGTCCGATGATAGTGTCTCCAGCTATTGTTGGAAATGCATCCACTCTGCATTTGCGCACGTTTGTCAACGGTGAGGAGCGCCAGAACACAAGCGTTGGAGATTTACTCTTCTCTGTTGAAGACATCGTCAGCTTCATCAGTCAGGGAACTACCCTAGAGGCGGGTACTATCGTCCTTACTGGTACGCCATCCGGTGTTGCTATGGGTATGAAGAACCCTAAGTATTTGAACAATGGAGATGTTGTTCAGGTGGTTATCTCTCAGCTGGGAGATGTTGAGAACAAAATGATATTTGAAAAATAGGATGTGATGGACAGTTTTAAGAAAGTTGAATTTAAATATCTTCAAGTGTCATTAAATTTTAGTTTTCATTTAGAATTCTCCAAGTTCCGTGCATGTCGTTAAGCCACGCTAGATTGTTTGAGTCAAATTCAAAATCATGAAGCTGAAGATGATCAAGATCTTCAAAAGCGAACGAAAACTCGTTCACTGGCTGCAACAATAGGTTATGGTGAGTAACCGCTGCCGATACTGTTGACTGGTCACAGCCTTCCTTTCCATCTGTCTGTGTGTCGCTCGCTTTAGTTGATGCGCCAGATAAAGCTCCTGTGCTGTTATCCTGTAACATTTTTGAAGATAACATGTGCAATGCAGCAACACATCTACGCGCTGATTGCCCAAATTTCTCGTGGGCCTTTAGTATGGACATAGATTGGCTCCATGCGGTGCCAAGAACAGACGCAGGAAAGATCTTAGGACGTAGATTGGCAGCGATCAAAATGGTTGCTGCTGTATACACGTAGTAAACACGGTACCACCAAGCAGGAAGAAGTCCTACCGTACTATCTTTGGTTTGATAGTCTAGCAAGACGGAGATCAGGCTCTTAGCAGTGTCGACGCATAACAAGGCTGATTGTTCTATGATACGAGCATGAAGACTATCGCCATGACCAGAGGCCTCTTGAGATTGAGAAAGACAAAATCGAGCCAGGGAGGGTCTTAATAGAAGAATTCGAGAATGCAAGAATCTATATGGGATAGCTGTTAGCAAATAGAGTGAAATTAGAGAGAGATAGATCCTTAGCTTACCGCAGATGAAGGATGATAGCTTGACGGTGAATTATTTTTACCCTTTCATGCAAACTGACGAACTTCAAATGCTCGGGCAGGCTTTGCTCCCATGCCCTTAAGGCTCCATCAAGTTGAATCACAAGAGCGAGATCCTCATCGTAATCGCTCAACTCGTGAATATTAGAGTTCGCCGCGCATTTTGGAGGATTTTCGCCATCGCTGCGGTAAATAGCCAAGACGGTGCGATAAACAATCTCATAAAGCTCAACCGACTTCACGAAGAAGGCTACGTAAAACGGTTCGTTTCCCAGAATACTTTCTATGATCCTACCATCTAGTAATTGTGTGGACAGGGGCAATGGGACACGTTGGGCGAGATGCGACGGTATCATAGCTGGTCTACCGTGAGTTACAGCAACCACGCTGCGAGAGTCAGTGCTGTATAACAATCTTCATGTATGACTTCTGACTCACCGATCCATCAGAACACAACCATGCCAGATTCTTCGAAGTAACTCCCGTTCATCAAGTTCTAAGCAATCTCTTGAAGCTTCAGGAAGATGCAGACCAAGGCCTTGTGCAATTCTAACAGCAGATCCAACCACCATCCATGTCTGGTGAGAATGATCAGTGCTCTGAAGGTATTGGCTCGTCAGCAGCAAGTACTGGACTTGTTCGATAGTGCTAACATCCCAAATATTTATAGGTAACAAGCCCTGGGCCCTCTCAAGAAATTGTTTGCTAGCATTATGTCTCTGATCAGACTCTATCAGCTGTGTAGAGATCGCAAAGATGACATTAAGTGTGGCAATGAAAACCTGCTCTTCGATTTCTGTAGTAGCACTAGCGAAGATAGCGTGGTATGACCGATCCCACTTCGGCCTTTCCAGGAATGGATACAGGGGATCGACATATTGCCAATAAATCTCCATGAGATGGTCGGCTTGTCTACGAGTAGGTAGGACACAATAGTCATCTGTCATTATGTCCCGTCGAACGGGTTGCGCTACTTGCGCGGATTGCTGTGAGTATGAGCCATTCCCCGAGGAACGACTCGATTCTCCAAGACGAGCATCTAGAGCTATTTTAATCTGTGTAGTAAAAGATCCTGCACTACTACTGCCAAAGAACTCGCGAGATCTCATGCCTTCATCCAGAACAGCAGTCATAGAATCTGTGATTGATGGGCTGAGCCCATTTCCTCGAAGTTCAGGCCTTTTCCCAATTGCAAAGTCTCCTTTACGCTTACTTGCCATGGGGTTTTCAGGAGAATGAGAGAGGGTTGATGGTCCTGGGCTTGGGTTCTCATTAGATGAAGGTTGCTGGAATGGTTCGCCCATAAAGCCAACTTCCCTGCTATCTTTAATAACCGATGAATGAGAATGACTGACTGGCTGGGCAAAATCAGTGAGCAGTGGTAAGGGTAAATCCGACCCGGACTGATCAGGCACAACGGGAACAGTCTGATGTGGTCCTGGGAGACCTGTGTTTTGACTGTATTTGCACCTTTCCCGCAGATCCAGCTTCCGCGAGCAATTTCCGCATGCTGTTACCTATTAGACAAGTGATTCCCAACAATGCAGACAAGTCGTAAAACAAAATCAGGCTTGGGCCTATTCAAAAAGCAAAGTAGGATACTATCTCAGAACTTGATTTTTCAGGCAGGGCTTAGAAAGTAATCAGCCACGTTTGACACTCAACGGGAGCTTACCTGGGCGCAGTCCATCACATTTGACTTTTCGCGACCGGCACGTATCACAGGCCACGTCAATCTTGATCCGCTTAGGCCGAGGGGCAGATGAGTTTGGGCCTAGACCCTGCGAATTGGTGCCTCTGGGTAACATTAACAAGGCTTTAGTTATCTTCTGATCATCAAGCTCTCGGATAGGATTGAGAGTAATCTTTTAGAAAACGTTATCAGGTAGGTTCAGGTAGCGAACATATCTATCGCGCGATAGGTCTTTTGATTTCTAAGGAAAGACAGCTAACGCATACTAAGTACGTTCCGAAGCGGAACAATTCCGAGAAATTAAGAGTTTCACCGAAAACATAGCCGCCCTTCTAAATAGGCTTTCACTTGTACCAAAAACTTGACTGTTTTCAGGGCACGTGCCGTCCTTCAGTGACGAGCTTCTGGCCACTGCTGCGCCCCATCCACAGGGCTCGCCCATGCTGGACGGTTCTTTACGTATATCTCCATCGTAGGTAGGAGGTTAAGGCTGAACTAAGTCAACGTGATACAAGGCAAACTGTTCCAAGAGACTAACCCTCCATCCAGAATAGCTGTGCGAATCATTAAGTGTGTTCCTTTTGCCGAGTTTGGTACTGTCCACAGAGTGACTCCGCACTTTTGGCAGAAGTATTTTCGTTTCGAGAACCCGCTCCCTGTATCATTGATCTCGTACATCGCGATGCTGTCTTCGCCTATAATTTCAGCATCCTTACGCGCGAACCTCGCAATCTGAAATACTCAAATTAGCTTCAATACACCTGTTTATCGAAATTAAAGGTCGCAGATGTACCACCTGATGAGTACTACCGGCATTTTTGTAACAGTGTTCGCAAGAGCACGTCAAAACTACCTCTGGTCTCGAAGAAAGAGTAATAGTGATGGTGCCGCAAAGGCAATTCCCACTGTAGAGCGCAGGCATATTGAAGAGTAAATTTTCTACTGACGTTCTCTCGTCCGGACTCTATTAAATTACGATTCCGAACATGTCTTTATCGAAACATAGCCATCATACTATTGATCAAACCCGAAGACCTAATGCTTTCATTGGTTGGAGTCTCAACGCAACCTATCTTTCATTGAGTCTATGAATTGCTCTACATAAATCTCGGATGCTGGAGCAATATCAAATTAAATTAGCTTATACTTAGTGGGAAATTATAAATAAACCGCACAAGAAAGCTAGTCAATGGTATTTTTTTTATCGAAGTCCCGCGGACTCCGAAATCCCGTCGGCATTTCGGATGTCCCGGAGCAGGGCTCACGGATTGTCGACTGTGTTGAGACTAGCGACCCAGAATCTCGAAACCTGCAACATGTGCTTATAGAAATCAAACGCATCATTCATTCTTATGCGCCTATAGGAAAGGGGTGTTTATGGACAACTAAAATGCAGCCCTACATCAGGGAACCTCTAGGTGGTACGAGGGCAAATCACGCCTAGCCGATCGTCAAAGATCACAATATCTGTACTGTATTCGACCACGGTACTGCTGCAAATAGTGGTCCTCCATTATCGACGACTAGAACCAGTTCCTCAAGATAAGAATTGCTGAGAACGACAGGAGATAATGGTGCTGAGACGGGCTAGTTCAATAGCGCAGCATACGGGGACAAGACAAGCAGCTCCTAACCCAATGGTTCCCTACTAAAATTCCTCAGTATGCGTTGCAAAGTGATGAGTGATATTAATGGAATATGTTAAATAGAATAAAACCTGGTCACGAGCTACTTGAAAACTTGACAATGGCTTTACGGAACCTCTAAAAGTCTTCTAGTAAGTTTCAAACCTCAACGTAATTTTAAAAACATTTAAAGAAGTTCCATCTAAAAATCAAATACCAAGAGAGTTACTAATTAATGCAGTTTATCAGGTTAAGGTCTTTTTTCAATAAATTTACCACAATCGTACTGTAGCATCTTCCAACCAGTTGCCTACATATCTGCTTTCACTTCTGTTAATCCAGACATCGTAAACAGTACCGAGAAGCTTAAAAGACTTTATTACTGTATGCTATATTTGAGCTGAATCATTACTCACGCTCAAAGTATATTCAACGTAAAGACCGACTATGGAGTGAGCAATGAAAGTCACAAAGTGTTGTATTCGTCGCGAACGAGTAACATTCTGTTAATTATCATCGTCGATTCTCTTCCACTCTCGTCTATGGGTTAACTATCATTTTAATATTTCTACAACTCAATGCCACCCTCACAGATGTAACTTGAGGCCACATCTGGATCGCCTTTACCATTGTACCTATTATGACCTGGCCAAGCGCAGAGATCCTTTGTTCTAGTTGAATTAGTGTCAAAGGTCTTAGCTGCCAACGTTTGTGGCGCTTCGTCGTTCTCAACCCAAGCAATCATAGCGTTAAGTGGGCTTGCTGGGGTCAGTCCAATGTCGCCTCCGCAGTGACCAACACCTGGTGCAAGGAACAAACGGTAATACTGATTAACTTGGTCCCGGCCTCCCATAGCACTCTCAACACGCTTCCGGTACTCAATAGTGTTCTGAACAGGCATAATCTGGTCGTTAAGACCATGCCATGTAAGCAGCTTAGTGCCTGATGCTTGTAGAGCTGACAGATCAGGATTATCGCAGTTAAGAAGACCACCAAGTTCGTACCCAGCTAATGCAAACAAGCGTTCATACAGTTGTCTCTCAACATTGGCAAGTTCAAATTTAGGATCTTTGAGAACAAGGTACCTCAAAAAATTCCAGGATAGTGCAAAAGGGTTTGGTGTACGCGTGCCATCCTTAGCAATAGTAATGTTTCCAAGAGCGTACATAGGAACGCTAGGAGGTATAGCTTGCACTAAGGTCTGCCCATCAAATGTCCGGAAACCGTTTTGAAGTTCAGTAACTAGTCGGGCCATAGCTTCAGTGATCTCTACTTCTTTGCCGTCGCATTGAGCCTTGCTGCCAACGACATCGTAGGGGTCGAATTCGCAAGAGAATGGATTTTCAACGACACCGTCAAGGAGGCCATCATTATCATCGCAAAGTTCCACAGCTCGTGCGCTGAAGTATTGAAACTCGCAATTTGACAAGAACGTATTAAGCTCTTGCATAATGACTGCTGCCCACAATTCTCCCGTTACAAAGTGAGTGTAACTAATTGCAGGCGCAACAGCAACAATCCCATCAACTAGGTCAGGGTATTTTTGGGCGATTGAATATCCTTGCCTGCCGCCAGTCGAGCAGCCTTCCCAGTAAGAATGATGAGGTTTCCTGCCATAGTACTGCTCAGTAAGAGCTTTACCAATAGTGATCTCTTCAACAACACTTCGGGTAGCAAAATTGGAAATTAAACCATAATTAATAGTCCCATCACTGTTTAAAGCCCATGTAAAGTCTGAAGTCATAGAGAGATCTGGGGAGTGGCCGCCATCAGTTACTGTAACCGCATAGCCATCTCGAATCCGCGGGCCAAGGGCAGGGAATTCGCCAGTAACAGTACCGCCTCCACCTACTGCTAAAAATCGACCATTCCAGTCTTTAGCGATAGGAAGCCAGACTTCAATCAGAACGTTGTCGTTAGACCCTCGGTGGGTCAAGAAAACTTGGACTTGACAAAAGTTTAAACCAGGTATATCTGGAGTAGGTAAAAGACGACCACTTTGAATGCTGGTAAAGTTGAACTGAGGTACGGCTGTAATAGAGAGTATTTTAGCGTCGGGTCCAACTTCTGGGTTGGAAAAAGTTGATGCCGCGCAATGAGGAATAGAGTTGGCTGGTGCTGGGCCATTCATTCCGAGCACCGGACTGGCGAAGAGAAACAGATCGGATAGCTTCTTCAATCTCATGTTGTCGTCAATTGATCCTGGGAGGAAGTTGTGAATTAGAACAGTAGCTAACTCTATCGTATTTATATGTTCAGAAGATTTATGCCTAGCCAAATTCTTACGGATCAAATGCTGCTCCGTGAGCAGTTTGTGTACACATTGTTTTCATAATATTGAATTTACATCTAGCGTTAATAATCAATTGAAAGGCACTTCTGAAATCTACAGGACCATCACATCATGCAGAGGTAGGTCAAAGTTCTGGTGACCTTCACACCGGACCGACTCGAGCGCCTTCGCAGCACCTGGCCATCACATCTGTATCATAGGAGCGTTCCGAATTTTCGGAGTTGAAAGATTCCGAGGATACTCTCCAAGAATTTTGTGGTGCTAGTTGCATCTGTCATCCGAAACTCGCTCTCTGCATAGTTGGCCAGCACAGGTTCCGCATTTGTTATCAGCAAGCGCCGACTATTTTTAGCCGGAAATCTATTGCTTAGCGTCTTAACAATACTATTGATTATATGCACCTTGTTTACCATATGCAGAAAAACTTTAGATTTTACTAGCCGTAAAAAAAAGTGCTGAAATGAAAAGGAGAGAGACGAATCAAGTAATAAAAGATTTTCTTGCCAGGTCATTATAGACTAAGCGGGAATTACTCATCTTGTTCTTAATCGAGACATCCAGATTTTTTTTCTTCAGAAAGCAGTAGAATATCGCTTCTTACCTACCTGCTCAAGCATCCCCTTGTAACTGGCTTCCCCATTTCGCAGCTAATTTGACGACACCGGGGACAGAAACCGTACCTCAAAACCCCAGCAACCCCCTCAACTGCCTCAAATTTGTTTTTTGACACGTATATAGTATATTGAAATTACTACTTTCAGTCTCCACCCAAAGATTAATCAATACAGCCAAAATGTCTTGTAACAATTGCAAGAGCGGTTTCAAGTGGGATGGTGTGTTTACAGGGAACGAAAGGACCCTTAACAAGGTCAGATCATACGTGACAGGATCCAGCAAGGACAGAGCCATCCTAATCATCACTGATGTCTTCGGTTGGACGCTACCTAATATTCGCATCTTGGCCGATCACTATGCTAAGGAAGCTGATGCAACTGTCTACATACCTGACGTGTAAGCCCAGACTCATCTTTGATTCGTGTGTCTCGCTCATATCCCTCGCCTAGATTCGATGGCGAAGCCATACACCCCGAGATGCTCTCAGATCCCGAGAAGGCCAAAAGCTTAGACATAATGGCGTTCATCGGCCGCCATAGTAAGGAAATTCGTTGGCCTGAGATTAAAGAACACGCCCAAACCCTTAAATCGCAGTATTCAAAGGTCGCAGCCATCGGATTCTGCTATGGCGGCTGGGCTGTGCTCAAGTTAGCGGCAAACCCTTCTCTCATCGACATCGTCTCCACTGCGCACCCATCCCTTATCGAAAAGTCAGAGATTGATGCTATTCAGGTGCCAATTCAGTTCTTAGTCCCAGAGCACGATCAAATGTACACGGAGGAATTAAAGAAATACACTCTGGAAACACTGCCGAAAACAGGCGTAGAATGGGAATACGTTTACTTCCCAAAGCTGGTGCATGGATTTGCTACACGTGGTGATCCAAATGATCTTAGGCAGAAATCGGGTCTGGAGAGGGCGAAAAGAAGTGCAGTTGCTTGGTTTAACGAGTATTTAGATTGAATATGAAGATCACTCAAGTTTAAAATGTGCTCCTTAATCAATTCATATTATTTTCCACAATACCACCAGTATTATTCCTCAAAGGAGTAATGTTAGAGAGCACAGTAAACTCTAAGTGATAGGGCTTTCACGCTTTAACTTAAAACATTGTTCTTTTCAGCACAACTATCCAAAGCAGAATGATCACTAGGGGTCAGGATATGAGCTATCTGAACCAGGCACCGAGGTACTTCACTGCTCTCTGGCTGAAAGTGCGATAATTTCTTACAGCGTTGACCATCTTCTCTCATGTAGCCAATCTTACCTGTTTTGTCAGCCTGCAATATATCAATATATATACCTTCTAGCCTTAGCAGCAAGAAGGTCGGCCTTTTAGTAGCTTCACATGTATACTTATCAAATTGCATTCTAATATAACTAAGCCTTCCTAATTTTTTGCCAAAACTTGTTACTGCATGTGAGCATCAGGAGCAAAAGATGTTTACAATTCATTGATAATAACTCTTTCCATCAGATACACTATCTTTTCTTTTAATTCATGATTCAGTCGGGTCACCCACTTCCCTTCTTTCTGACATAATTAGTATTATGTTGCTCCTAGCAATAGGCAGCCTAATTGATATCCTGAAAGCTGACTACCATGCGTCCCAGCAGTATGTCTATATACTCCTTTACAAATATATTCGTTGAAAATTTTAACACTACCTTAAAGATTTGCTGGTACATAGATCGACTGCTGTTGTAGGAGACTATAGACTGGAAGTTTGAGGCGCGGAAGCTGAAGGCACCATCTACCCTGCACAACTGCATTACTAAGTTCTAAATTTTTTTCTATCAATTTAAGGCTTCTTTTGTTATGTTAGTCAACTTGAAGTATGCCGTTCACTGCCTTTAATAAATTTGGAATGGTGACCCCACTTACGTTTGAACAGATCAGAATAGAAACCAACTTTGGGACTATCCGGCACCTCCAACACCCTAAATTCACATGAATTTTATCAAACACCATAAGATTTGTTCATCCTATCATCTTTGCTGCCTTAATGCGTAGAGCTTTATAGAGGAGCCAAGTACAGACCAACTATTGACATATCCCGAAAGAATGGAATATAAGTGAATCAAATCTAAGAGAAAATATCTTTAAACTAAACATTTAAACTAAGCACATGAATTAAGCCTCACTTAACCTTCTATATTTCGCTGGGAAGTGTGTTGATTCTATTCCTTAGAAGATTAGTTAGAGTTCCTCTGTTATGGAGGAATAACTCGACTCTGGCATGAGTGAAGCTATGAACACTTATGGTTATTTGTGATTTGTTGCTCTCTCTCCTAAATTATGTATTACTATTAATTTCCTAGTACACTCGTAGAAGAACTATCCCACAAGTAGTGGCTATAGGATGTTGAACAAATTGGTGTGTACACAAAATTGACTTATGCTGTTTTCCTAGTAGAAAATCTAGGGTTATAGAGACGTAGAGCCCTCAGAGCTACCAATAACAAGTAATTCTAGTAAACTATTTGCTAATCGACATTCAGGTTAAAAGAGGCCTCTCTCTTGTCTAACTATTGCCACTTAGTGAAGTACACCAGTAAGGTAGCATTTTATGGCACAAGATAAAATTGAAGTTTTATATCCTTAAAGCTTGATGAAACAAGAAAGTCCGTACTATAAATTGAAGCTATTGTCTATTCAATCGTGTTACCACTAATACATGAAGCCCCTATTAGCTACAGATTCCCCTCAGGCGTGGTTCTCACTTAGCTTTCTTTAGCTGCTATCATAAGGGCAGACATCTCGAGCGTCCATCTACCTCGCACTTAGTCTGATTGCACTCGCTTTGTGTCTTTGAAATTTCAAAGGGTTTGGTTGGAAATCGCGATGGAATTTGCTTTCAGAAATACTGGAAACTCCTGGAACGCGCTGCTTCCTTAGTGATGGAATAGCTATAATAGCCTGGTGGAATATGATGATCTCATCTTCAGGAAAGATTGAACACGGAATATGTTGTTAAGATCATTCGAGAACCTGTCCCGTAGTCTGCTTCAAAATATCTATCCACCTGAAGTCAAATACACCCATCGTAGAGAGGACCATGTATCGAAGGTATGGTGAATGCAGAAAAATGAGGGTCACTATGTCGCCACACCTGACCTTCCCCAGATCTTCCCAAGATCCGACAATCTGGTTTTATTCAATATCATTTTTGGCACCAATGTCACCCGATAAACGCATGAAACGACACTAGTGCCCCGAGACCGAAGGGCTGGGGAGGCCAAATTGATGTCAACTTTCTCGGAGGAGTTGTGATTGTCAATGATCCGAAAGGCAAAATCGATAGGCGCGTCTTATCTGGACCATTATATTATTGCTTGCAAACTGCCTACAATACGGAGTACGAAAATGCGTGCTGAGTCATCAGCTACTGCCGCCTTCAATGCGACCAACGTGGAAATTTTGAGCTAACTGTCGAATTGCTAAAGAAGGCTAATTAGTATGCAGACTAAATTTCGCTCATCGAATCCCAGTCTTTTCCGAAGAACACAAAATATACCTTTGTAGCCAGCCGAGATTGATGCTATTGCGGGGTAAAGAGGAGAAGACGATCCACTCGTCTCCGCGAGCTCAAGCGAGTGAACGCCGGAACCAACAATGCGTACCGAGAAGCTCGCTTCCGAAGCTGCCAAGTAGAGCTAGGACGTTCCCATATGAATGCGACATATACACCACCGCCCCCGCGACTCGGGTGCCTGGTGGAATTCTCCAGAATCTTGGCCACATGTATGGTCCGATTGCCAATCACGGACCAGGAAATGGCTCTTTTCTTTACTCTCTTACATTTCAGTCCTTAAGTAGAGCAACTTAAGAACGATTTTGGCTTGCTCGCGCTCAAAACAGCCCTAATTCTAGCCTTCCGATTGGTTGGATTTTCTTGCTACACCACCACACCAGGCACTCGAGCTGGGGGCATGCACTCGGGTCCGCAATCCTCATCGTCGTTTTTCTCGCTTTACCAGGGTTGGCTGACAGCAACGCAATCGCGCTTCTTGGCAACCTTTGCACATCAAAATGTCGCCGCAAATGAGACCTGGTCAGTGCTGAGCTTTTGCAAAATAGAGTGAATATAAAATGTATATAAGAAGGGCGGAATTCAGGGTTTCAAGTTGCCCCAGACTTGTCGCACTATCAATTTTCACCCATTCTCACACTATATTAAACATGACTGAACCTATGCTACAGATGCAAGCTACATCAGACAAAGACCTTCCAAGTCACAATGAGGACATAAATAAGGATACAAACCAAGGTGCCGTATCTAGGCATCCTACGACTGATGTGTGAGATATTCACTTGCCCCAGAATCATTCAAGTCTTACAGCAAGAAATAGTTACGGCAATGTGCTCGTAACATTTGACCTCGAGGCTGAGGCCCGGCTTCGATGGAAATTAGACCTTTACATTATCCCGACTGTCGCTATCCTCTATCTCTTCTGCTTCATTGATCGTGCTAATATTGGCAATGCTCGCCTCGCTGGTCTTGAAGCGGATCTCGAAATGACTGGCTACGACTATAATTCAGTGTTGTCTGTATTTTACATCAGCTACATTATCTTTGAAGTACGTCAGCAATGCCAGACTCACACGTTCTTGTATAGAACTTCTACTCCCGATCAGCTGGGACTCACACACCCGTAGATTCCCTCAAACATTTGCTGCAAATGGATGGGTCCAGGATGGTTCATCCCAATTATCTCTCTATGTTTCGGGATCACATCCATTGGCACAGCTTTCGTGACCAACATCCACGCTGTTTCAGGTGTACGATTTCTTCTCGGTATTTTTGAAGCTGGTATGCTACCTGGCATTGCTTACTACATGTCTCGTTGGTATCGTCGCTCTGAGCTTACTTTCCGCTTGTCGCTCTACATCGTAATGGCTCCCCTTGCTGGGGGTTTTGGGGGATTGCTCGCCTCCGCCATCCTGACGCTTGACTCTTTCGGATCGCTTACACGCTGGAGGATGATATTCGCTATTGAAGGCATCATCACCTGCACTCTAGCATTGATTTCCTTCTTCACTCTGACGGATAGACCTGAGACTGCACGGTGGCTCACCCAGGAAGAGAAGGATCTTGCTATTGCCCGTGTGAAGTCAGAGCGTGTTGGCCAGAGCGAGGTTCTAGACAAACTAGATAAGAAGAAGACGATTCGCGGCATCTTCAACCCAGTCGTACTCACTACCAGTTTTGTCTTCTTGCTGAACAACATTACGGTCCAAGGTTTAGCTTTTTTCGCGCCTACTATTGTCCGAACTATTTACCCACGCCAAACCGTTGTCTATCAGCAGCTCCGTACTGTGCCACCCTACATAGTGGGTGCTTTCTTCACAGTTCTCATTCCATTCATCAGCTGGCGGATTGATAGGCGCACGGTGTTGTTTATTGCTAGTGCTCCACTCATAATGATTGGATACATGATGGTAGGCTTCTCAAATATTAATTTTATTTAATACAAGCAACTAATAGACCTTAACATCAGTTTCTTGCCAGTCGCGACCCACAGGTCCGTTATGGTGCAACCTTCATCATCGCATCTGGCGCCTTTTCCTTCGGCGCCCTCTGCAATGCTCAAGCATCCGCCAACGTTGTATCTGACACTGCGCGCGCCTCTTCAATCGGCACAGTCGTTATGTTTGGCAATATTGGAGGCCTAATCTCAACTTGGTCCTTCTTACCGTTCGATGGACCAAATTATAATATTGGCAATGGCCTAAACTTAGCCACTAGCGGAACCATTCTTCTCTCAAGTATCTCATTGTTATTCTGGATGAAGAAAAGCAATAAAAAGCGGGCTAAGGTGAATGTTGACCAGGAGTTAGCTGGCAAGTCAATAGGCGAAATTGAGGACTTGGACTGGAGACATCCCTCCTTCCGGTGGATGCCATAAACATTAAAATCTTTTAGCGTTTCAGCTATATGTAAATATTGGGTTTACAACCCTACTAAATCAACAACATTAAAGAGAATTTTTTTTATATAGTATCATTTTAAGGTCTTAGTTTATGTCTAAAAGCATATCAGCTTTACCTTCTTCAGAACCAAGCTTTTTGTTTCACATAATCAAAGTATCATGTTTGAATAGTTTATATAATAATTTAATTTATACACGTGAGGTTCAATAATAAACTTGTTTCTTATCTTATTATGTGAGTGAAAAATCAGGAGGAACTTGTTGTATTAATAGGAGTATAGGACTTGGAGACTATATAGGAGTTGAGTGCTCACGTGCTCTCACACGTGCAGGCTGATACTAACAGATTGTTTACAATCTGTAGCCTTATATTAGATAACCCTTTAATGCCTACCTGTAAAGGGTCAGCTACACACACATAACAACTATAAGAAGGTAAGCGAACACGTGACACACAAACATAGAAACATCAGAGCAATTAGTATAGACATTCCTTAAGATACTTAATACTACTATTAATACTTTCTATATTATACTATAAAAAGGCTAGTATATAATATTTAAGTATCTTCTTCTAGCTAAATTAGCTCCTATAAGTAAAAAGGATAGAGCCTAATTACTAGAATAACCTGCCTAGCAAAGATGTAACTCTATAAATAATCCTTAACTAATTACTCTTCTTATAAGAACTCTAAAAATAAGATTAAGCTTTACTCTGCCTCCTTTACATGCAGAATAAGGAACTATATAACTTAATCTCTCTTAGAACTATCCTTAAACTACCTTAGAACCTACCTAATATAACTGCTAAATAGGCTTATCTAGAAACCTCTATAATACTAATTATATAATAACTAACCTACTAATAGAAACCCCTCTTAATAAAGGAACTCTTTAATAGAAATAAGTAAAATTTTTAAGCTTAGAAAGTTATAATCTAATATAAACTTAATATAGATACTAAGTTTATTAGAATAAAAAGAGATATATTTATATATATATAGGTAAACCTAGGCCTAATAGTTTAATATAAAGTAGTACTGTACTATAAAGTAAAAAGTATAGATAATATATAAGACTTTAAAAACTTCTTAATCTACTAAGAATTTTACTTTAATAACAACTATAGCAAGGAATGCTCTTAAGTAAAACTTAAAACACTCTAATAAAATAAGACAGAACCTTTTTTTAACTTCTTTATTAAATTTAAACATCTCCTCTCTATAAGTAGCAGGTCTCTTTAAGATAATAATCTTAAACTATATAAACTTAGATGCTGCCTTAACTAGAACTTAAAGATAATTACTTTATACTAAAGCATAACCTGCATAAACTATAATAAGGCAGTTAATGCTTATAAGATAATTGCAGTAGACATTAAGATAATAAGTATAGAAGACAAATTCTGCCCTTTTGCTTATTTATTAATACTTTTAAGCTAGGACTAAGATAAAGATACTTATATAATAATAGTAGGCGCAATATTCTCTTAATAAAACTTATAGAAAAAACTTTACTACTAAACTCTAGTAAAAAACTCTTTAAAATAAATAAATTAGATCTCTAACAATATTTTCTAATAATAATAAAATAATAACTTATGCATATATTACAGGAACTTTAGACACTTTTTAAGAGGCTGCCTAAACACTGTTATTATCTAAAATATTTTAATATAGACACAGAACAGAAGAGGCTTAGAGACAGAAAATAAAAAACTAGGAAACTAATACTCCCTAATTAAAGGCTTAATTAAGGGAAGAACTAGAATAACTTAGCAGAAGAAGAACTTAGGCAAAAACTTATAGAAAAAGAAGTGTCTTCTATCTATTAATAGATAGACAGGAAACCTTTCTTAATCTTAGTATTTATTAATAGAACTATATATCTTAAAGCTCTAGTTAACTTAGAGTGCAAGTGTTTTAGCGCAATAAGTAAAGAGATAGCAAGAAGGATATAGTGTTAAACTATTAATATACTTTCTTATATACTATATTAAGTAGTAAGCTAACTAAAATTAGTACTAATTACACAGTTAGCTGTTAAGGCCAGGTTGGGCAAGGGATGCGCCCTGACTAATCAACCAGCCTCGCCGCAACTGAGCAACCTAGATCACGTGACGTGCTTAGTGCTTAGTATAATCAGTTATAATTAGTACACTAAGCATTATAATTAGTACTAAGCACTACATTATAATTAAGTATATAGTTAGTAGGAACACTACTCTTATAGTAATATGTTTAACTTTGTTAATTAATCTACTTATTGCTTCTTACCTTTAATTACAGTGTATTATTAATATATATATTAAACTAACCTTATTTCCCTAAACCTACTCTATCCTTAAGAACTAACCTTAAACCTGTTTTATATTAGTACTAGTATTAGAAGGTCTTTAACTACTAAGATTAAGTACAGAACAGAATCTTAACATTTTAAACACTCTTAAAATAAGTAATAATTTAAAAAATAGTGCTACTCTTAGCAGTACTTAGGAACTCTCTGTTAGCTACTATAGAAGCTATAAAGTTACTAACTTTAACTTTTATTATAGAGATAAGAGGAAACTAGATAAATAGCTTCTCTAGCTAGACCTCTTCTTTAACTTCTAAGAAGAACATATCTTAAAAGATAAATATATCTTACTAGCTTTAACTTATATAAGAGGGTAAGCCCTTTAATAGATTAAACTCTTTATAATTATGTATATAAAAAGTAATGCATCTAACAAAGTAGAGCTTTAGATAAGAGACTTTAGTAAATTTAAAGAACACACTTATAAGGTGTTTAGACTTACTAATAAAGCAACTACTACTAGTAGATCTATCTAAATACTTAAGCAAACCTACTCTACTGCTAAATATGCTACAACCTTTTAGCAGTATATATTACTTACAGACTAGGATAATAAAGCACTTATAAAACAAACACCAACTTTGCCTTTTTCAGCGCGTCTGCTCTGACGCCTGCGGCATCAATATTCCATCAGACATCATCTCAACACACATCAGACAGTCTCTCCTCCAATTTCTAGAGCCCTAGGGCCTAGGGTGGTGGTTTGCAGCTAGGTTGCAATCCTGCAATTTTGCAACATTGATTTTTCAACGTTTAACGCTCAGACCATGACTACACCAGAACGTCAAGAGGCTAGAAATAGCCCTCCTGCTAACACTAGAAATAGACCCTAACCACCTGATTTCCAATTTCCTAGAAATAGAGCTAGGGTTAGTCCTAGCCCTAGCCCTAGCAACAGGCCTAATACTAGAGCTAACCCCTATGCTATACTCTACTTAGATAAGGAAGAGATAGTAGAGAGTGAAGATGAGCTAGCTTCTAATATTAATGTAGAACAAGAGCCTAGAGCCTTAAAAAAACGAACAACAGAGCAACGCTCACCAAAAAAGACAGTTTAAAATAGGCTATCAATTCAGATGAGCACTGCTGAGCAGAAAGAGAGGTGGGAATACCTAATTAAACAAGGTATTAAAGCTTTTCAAGATGCACTATTGCTTAGTGCAGACAACAATACTAGAGTAGCTACTAAAGAGCTGCTAGCTCAAGCAGAAGCAGTAGTAGAAGGCAGGCTTATCTGCAACTATGCTGCTACTTAGGAGCTAGTAAGAGACGTAAAAGCTATTTAAATTCAATTGCAATAACAACACAAAAATACTACAAACCAACAACAAAAAAACACAGAAAACGCAGTAAATAACAACAAAAACAACACAAAATCATAGGCTCAAGTAGCAGGCCTAGCAGACTCTGCATTTGCTACTAACAGCAACAACAATAACAAAAATACACAAAAAACAAAAAAACAACACCTGCAAGCTGCTCTAGAGCAGCAAAGGCAAAAAGAGCTAACCTTACTTACAAACAAAGATTTTCAACGCAGCTTAAATGTAATGCAGCAGAGAGATGCTATAAATGCTGCTCTAGCTGCTATTACAAACAACGCTCCTGTAGTAGCTAGAATTAGCTATACTACTAACAACAATGTTGTTATTACAACAACAGAAGCCTACAACGCTGATTTTTTGCTTCAAAATTAGGACAGCTAGATTTCTAGCCTCCTATTTCAATACCAAAAAATTCAGAAATTAGAGAGCTGGATTAGGGTTAGGGTTAGGGTTAGGGTTAGGGTTAGGGTTAGGGTTAGGGTTAG
>JAKUHH010000018.1:0-41749 GCA_022701365.1 Mycocentrospora acerina
TATAGCTTGTTGCTATATGTTCTCCTTTGCAGTTCCTGCAAATAGGAGATTGGTGTTAGCATAGACTACCTGTTGTGCTGCAATCTTTGCAGCTTGCATAATCTTTTGTATAGTGCTCTAAGCTGCAGTATTTGCAGCCTATTTCTTTACAGCTATTTTTTGTGTGCCCTTGCTTATAGCAGCTAGAACAGAGCTTAGCTATATTAGGTGTCTTATAAGCTACTAGAGAGGCTCTCTCTCCTGCAATAGCTAGTGATTTTCTAGCAAGAAGTGCGTTGCACTCTTGTTGATTTTTAACTGCAAAGACAATAGAGGCATACCTCCTATTAGGAGCAACACTACCTAACCTTTCTAGTTTTGCTCTAGGCATTAGCCACCTAGGNCTACTAGAGAGGCTCTCTCTCCTGCAATAGCTAGTGATTTTCTAGCAAGGAGTGCGTTGCACTCTTGTTGATTTTTAACTGCAAAGACAATAGAGGCATACCTCCTATTAGGAGCAACACTACCTAACCTTTCTAGTTTTTCTCTAGGCATTAGCCACCTAGGATTGCCTTGTATAGTAACATTATTAAATGTTTCTATTTCTGTTTTTAGAAGAGCAGGGTTTAGTAAAAACTCATTATGTGCATAGACATAGTGAGCTACTACTTAGATCTAGCTTTCTGATTTCTGGATTTTTTGGTATTAAAATTAGATACTAGAACTCCAGCTATCCTGATTTTTAAGCAAAAAGTCAGTATTGTAGGCGTCTGTTGTTGTAATAACAACGTTGTTGTTAGTAGTATAGCTAATTCTAGCTACTACAGGAGCTTTGTTTGTAATAGTAGCTAGAGCAGCATTTATAGCGTCTCTCTGCTGTAGTACATTTAAGCTACGTTAGAAATCTTGGTTTGTAACTATAATTAACTCTTTTTGCTTTTGCTGCTCTAGAGTAGCTTGCAAGTGTTGTTTTTTTGTTTTTTAAGTATTTTTGCTATTGCTACTATTAGTAGCAAAAGCAGAGTCTTCTAGGCCTGCTACTTAAGCCCATGATTTTGTGTTATTTTTGTTGTTGTTTGCTATGTTTTCTGTGTTTTTTTAGTGTTAGTTTGTAGTGTTTTTGTGTTGTTATTGCAGTTAAATTTAAATAGCTTTTACGTCTCTTACTAGCTCCTAAGTAGCAGCGTAGTTGCAAATAAGCCTTCCTTCTACTATTGCTTCTGCTTGAGCTAGTAGCTCTTTAGTAGCTACTCTAGTATTGTTGTCTGCACTAAGCAATAGTGCATCTTAAAAGGCTTTAATACCTTGTTTAATTAGGTATTCCCACCTCTCTTTCTGCTCAGCAGTGCTCATCTAGATAGATAGCCTTTTCTGAACTGTCTTTTTTGGTGAACGCTGCTCTGTTGTTCTTTTTTTTAAAGCTCTAGGCTCTTGTTCTACATTTATATTAGCTAGCTTATCTTCACTCTCTTCTATCTCCTCCTTGTCTGAGTAGAGTATAGAATAAGGGTTAACTGTTCTAGTACTAGGTCTAAGGCTAGGGCTAGGACTAGGACTAGCCCTAGCACTATTTTTAGGAAATTAAAAATCAGGTGGTTGAGGTCTATTTCTAGTGTTAGCAGGGGGGCTATTTCTAGCCTCTTGACGTTCTGGTGTAGTCATGGTCCGAGCGTTAAACGTTGAAAAATCAACGTTGCAAAATTGCAGGATTGCAACCTAGCTGCAAACCACCACCCTAGGCCCTAGGGCTCTAGAAATTGGAGGAGAGACTGTCTGATGTGTGTTGAGATGATATCTGATGGAATATTGATGCCGCAGGCGTCAGAACAGACGCGCTGAAAAAAGGCAAAGTTGGTGTTGTAACTGCTCCTTACTAAAGGGCTTAGCCTGTACAATCCTTTAGTTAAGGGATTCGTACCTTTCTGGTTCTAGCCCGGGGGTCGTAGAACCTGATCGTAACACAAGCAGGGGAAGGCTATAATATAAAAAGACCTAAGACACTTCCTAAGGTAAATACAGTAGTTATCTCTAACAATAAAGACTTAGCTATAGAGGTAAATGTGTTTACAGTAATAACAAATGGTCACAGTTAATAAATATAGTAGGTTAGTATAGATTTTATTTACTCTATAATAGTAAAAGCTATACTCTTGTTATTCCCCTTGCAAATCTTATTTCTATACTAATAGCTATTTAATTTAGAGGCTTCCTAACACATGTCTAGCAATTTAAATAACTTTACTATGCTGCTCTCTTAGTAAGGTACTATTATAATTGCTAGATAACAGAAGCTCCTAATTACAGGTTAGGGGACAGTGCATATTTCCTGCCTGTTGCTAGATAGATCTACGCAAATAACAAAACTAACAAACATGCTCTACAGTAAGGAGCTTCACTAAACCTAGTTATTTAGCTAGCTATATGTTTAAAATAAGGGATGCGAACTTTAGGCTTATAGAGACAACCTCTCCCTAACCTAGTCTAACAGCACATACTCTATGTAGGCAAAATACAACTAAAGAGTTATCGAGATCTAGACTATAAATTCTAAAGCAACAACTGCAAATTTTGCATTATACTAAGAGTTCTACTAATTAATAGGGCAATTCTATATACCTAGAAACCCTTTATAACTGTATATTAATGCTAATGCAATACCTAGTAAGCCTGCAGACTTTACCTGTAAACCCTGCATAATGTCTAAGTCTGTCTACAGGAAGCCTAGGTCTAAGATACTAAAGAACGTCCTTAAGTTTAAACATATCTATTTAGACCTGTATAGGAAATTCTCCTAGCCTTTAATTAGAGGAGCTTAATTCTTTATTTTGTTTATTAATAAAAAGACATGCTTCATATAAGTTTAATTGCTTAAGAAGAATTTAGAAGTAGTTAAACTAAATAGGAAAGCTACTAGAAACACAGCTACGTAGGAAGAGGAGCAAAGCTACATATATATAGCAGAAAGCTTAGAAGACAATATTCTAAACTCCTTAAAAGAAGCTAGATAATCCCTTAAATAGCTATAATAAGAACAGGCTATCTAGAATAAACTTAGGTTATACGCAGAGAACAAGACATAGACAGAAGTAAATAAATTAGAATTATAACATGTTATAGGTTCCTGATAGGTATTTGCAGTAAAGTGTAATGCATCTAGCAATATTGTTTAATATAAATCTAGACTAGTTGCCTAAGGATTCTTGCAAATCTATAAGAGAGACTTTACTAAAACCTACTCCCTTATTATCTGCTACAACAGCCTAAGAATCTTGCTTTAGTAGGCAGTATATAATAGCTATAAAGTACACTAAATTAACTTTAATACAGCATACCTAAACAGCTTATTTATAAAGAAGCTGTATATGCTCTAACCCTTAGGGGACTTTCTTTAACTAGGGAAAATCCTAAGACTCTAGAAAATATTCTATAGTCTTAAATAATCTAGTAAAGAATAGTTTAGTATGCTCTGCAAATAACTCCTTGCAGAAGGATATATATAAATAGACTTTAACCTATGTATATTTATCTACTATATTGCAATTGCAGTCTATGTAGATAACCTTCTCTTAGTAGGACTAGGAAAAGATATTTAGCATTTTAAAGATACTATTTCTAAGGAACTTAAATGCAAGGACCTTAGCTAATGTTAATATTTACTATGCTTAGAAATTAATATAAAGAAGCACACTATTATTATAAGCTAAAGCTAGTACGCACTTTAAGTTCTAGATAGATTTATTATAGGACAATGCAACAGCAGACAGACACTACTAGATGCTAACACCTTCCCTGCCTGCAACTAGGAACTAGCAGATAAAGGCCTAAGACAACATTTTTAAAAGTTAGTTAGATCTCTTAACTACCTAGTTATTAGTGTAAGGCTAGATCTAGCTTTTACAGTTAGCATGCTTAGGATATTTAATTCTAATCTAATAAATAAATATTATAAGCTTCCTTCTAGGTTCCTTAATACGTTAAATATAGTTACTAATACAGTCTGAAATTCTAGCAGAGCGTAAATAATACATTAACTGTTATATATTTAGATGCCTCTTAGGGTTCTAATCTAGACAACTTTAAATCTTTTAGCAGCTATATACTCTAGCTAAACAGTGCTACTGTGTCCTAGTCTGCAAAGCAATAGTCTTATATTGCAAAGTTAACTTATAAAGCAGAATATATAGCTTACTCCTATGCTGCTGCCTACTTCCTGTGAATAAAAAAGGTTATTATAGAGATTACATTATGCACTAGACTAAAGATAGTTATAAACTGTTCCTCTACGCTTATTACAGACAGCTAGCCTGCTATTACCCTTATTAAAGATTACTAAATTAACATTTACTTAAAGCATATTAGTATTTACTTTTAATTTGTTAGAGAAAGGTATTTAGCTAGTAATTTCTACGTTTATTATGTTCTATCTGCAGACAATCTAGCAGATATCTGCACCAAGGCATTGCCTAGACCTGCGTTAAGTAGGTTTGTTAGGAGTATTGGGCTGATAGATTAAATAAATAAGCATTTAGTAGAAAGGGGACTGTTAGAAGTAGCCCTAGAGGGCACTCAGGGGGTGGTTCCCCCGCCTGCTATAGTGGTGGGAAAGGACTCAGGAGGGGCATCCTAATCGGGACTAGTATTGTTTATATATATAGTTCCGATCTGTAGCTAGTTCAACAATCAACTAATAACTTCATAATTGAACATTCTTCTGTGTCGACGACATAGTCGTCCTGTGTCTTCTTGCCCATATGCAAGCACTCAATGACTTTGAACAGAGGCTACTCAGCCAATATGAGATCCGATCTCTAGGAGAAATCAGGGTCTTTTGCGGTTTTCAAGTTCATCGAGATCGCCTGAATGGAGCAATGTGGCTATCACAAGCAGCGTACATTGACAAGATCGCCCACAAGTGCACACTGCCAAAGCCATACAACCGAATCCCAGCGACACCGCTTCCCCTAGAAGAGCTTCTTCTATCGGATCAGCCAAAGAACGATGCAAACGCACATAGATACTCCCAGTTGGTGGGTTCGATTCGATCCTTGGCAGGGGCGAAAGCGCATTCAAAATTAGCGGAATTCCCGACAACCCTTCAGAGCGTCATACGGACGCCGCATAACAGGCAATAGCCTACCTACACCATTCTAGAGATCGAGCGCCTAATTACAGTGCTTCTATCTCCACCGACTCTGCCTACATTGCAGATCACTGCGAGCCGGATTTCTTTGGCGCAACCGATGCTTCGTACGGCGATCATAGGAAAACTCGAAAGAGCTCACAAGGCTACATCTTCTTTCTTTTCGGCGGTCCCATCGACTGGAAAGCCACACTACAACGATTTTTCACGAAATCGACCACAGAAGCGGAGTTGGCTGCTGCTTCATCAGCAGGCACCAAACTGAGATGGTGATGGAGAGTGTTCCGCGACATTGGATTTGATCCAGACTATGAGCAACTGCTACTGCGATAACCTGCAAACCATAGGCTTCCTTCAAGCAGCGACACCCCATCTCAAAACTAGCCTTAGACACGTCGATATCCACTATCATTGGCTACATCAAGAAGCACAGGCAAACAACATCAACATTGCACATATACACAGACTAACTACCAGCCAGCATCTATTCTCACCCAACTCCTACCTCGGCAATAGCACGAACATTGGGTCTCTATTCTTGACTCCAAAAGATTTTTTTTCTCAGAGCGGCCAGCTCAACAATGCATCTAGCTCGACCAAAGGGCCGAGTACCACCAGTACACCAAGAGCAAGAAGCAAAAAGGATCTCAAAAACTTTACAAGCTCTGGGGACGCCCATCACCAACACCGCGACGACGGAAGATCGCCTATCTGGAACTCCATCGACAGCAGTACAAGCCCGCACCTGATGCAGCCCTGTCAGTTTAACACGGCAGGGTGTGGCCTACGATCGCATCAGCTTCAAATATGCGTTCGAACCTGAAGGAGGTGTGTAATCCTAGAACTACATTACGTGACTGCTATGCGGGCATGACTAAAGCGTCCGATGACTTTAGAGCTCAGATCATACTTTAATGTAATTTAGATATACACAGACACACACGTCACAATACATTTTGACCCCCTAACACTAGTGCTATATTTGCTTACAAGAAACTTCCAATGTAAAAGTCCAATGTGCCTAGAAGGGTGATCCTTGTCCTCGAATTTCCGTGCCTGATAGAAACCGAGCGCATGAAAGTCGCATTTGTGCAATTGAGCGGGCACTAGAGCGCGAACAGAAATAGGTCAGAGTTTCTATCTATCTAAATGGATTCAACAGACGTAATATATAATTAAGACGCAATAGAGAACAGAATAGCCACCTGTTAGCAATATCAATATCACTTTGCCTACAAGCACCTAACCTGACAAAGTTCAACCACCCAAACGATTTCTTTTTAAAGGATGAGTGTACATAGATCATAAATGCAGTTATCATATCTGATGCTCTGGAGAAAGACTGACCATGTGCACTTATTCGACCTCATGATTGGAGTCAAACGAGCATTTTTCTGATACTACTCTGAGCAATCAAATCCCTTGTTGCAAGCTGAACATTTCGAAGTACATTCCTCGCTTCTGTATTAATTCGCCATGAGTTCCCAGCTCTGAAATCCTTCCTTGATGGAGCACTGCAATCAAATCAGCACGTTGCGCATTTCTTAGATGATGTGTCACTGATATTGTCGTGCGATGGTGTGCTGCAAAGTCCAGGGCTTGCTGGACAACATTTTCAGACTGTGTGTCCAATGCCGACGTCGCTTCATCGAGAAGCAGAACCCTGGGGTTCCGAACTAGTGCTCGAGCAAGGGCGATGCGTTGTTTCTGGCCTCCAGAAAGTAGGACGCCACGGCTACCACATACAGTGTCGAGTCCGTGTCTATGGCCAGAAATTAGTCAATCAGTTTGTAGCGGTAATTATTAATGATGGGTTTTCTTACGGCAGCGATTTAATGAAGTCATAGATGTTTGCGTCCCTGCAGGCTTTCAACAGGACATCTTCCGTCACATCATCATTAGTTGCAGCACCCATGGTGATGTTGTATCTGATGGTGCCTTGAAATAGCGTCGACTCCTGGCTGACGAGCGCCATGTTGAGGCGCAGATCATCGACGTCCAGTGAAGATATCTCGACTCCATCAAACAAGATCTTGCCGGACAGAGGATCGTAAAAACGTTCCAGCAAAGAGATCACAGTGCTTTTGCCACAGCCGCTACTACCGACAAGAGCAATGTGTGTGCCGGGTTCAATGACTAGGTTCAAGCCTTGAAGCACAGCGTGATCGGGGCGTGAAGAGTATGCAAAACGAACGTTGCGAAATTCAATCAAACCTCTCGGAGCCTTGAGTTTCTCTGTTATCTTTTTTCTAGAGAGAGCGATGTTTGATTTCCGGTTCAGTAGATAGGATATTTTGGCGGCAGCCGGCGCTGACTTGGTCATATCTGGGGCAAAACTGAATAGAATAGCAGCAGACTGAGCGCCAAAAGTAATCGCTGCAAAACAAAGGTAGAATTCGAAGAGGCTGACTTTGCTGTCGCGGAACTGTGTGGCTCCCCACCAGAAGTTGAAAGCAATACAGAGGTAGACGCCCGATTCCGACAATCCGTACAGAATTGCGTTTTTCAGCGTGAACCGGAATTTGGTGGCGTTATCTTTCGCAAGTGTTGCTTTGAAATCTGTCAAAATCTGCTGTTCAAGGGTCAGCGATGCAACGGTGCGTATGTTTGTCGAAGTCTCGCGTGCACAAGAAGCCAGATCATTGTGGCTCTGTGTCAGACGTTGGTCGGCCTGGAGTAGAGTATAGAAGCGAAGAAAGCCACAGAAAAGAATAATAGGAATGGTAGACGAGAATACCAGACCTAGCCTCCAGCTAAGTGCGACTGCAAGTATGATTGCTGTGACCAGTGTGGTCGACAGCGTGATGATCGTGCCGAGCGCGCTAGTCAGCCCAGTGAGATTAAGCGATCCCGTTGAGAGCACGCTTAAGGCGTCGTTGATGACGGTTTCGTCTTCCATGAAGGCAATGTCTTGGCGCAAGATGGAGCGAAAGCACTGATTCCGAGCGCGATACAACAGATCAACGTTGTAGTGTGCGAAGAAGATTTCTCGCGTTGCAAAAGCAACACATAAGACAAGCGCAAGCATCAGATACATCAGGCTCCAGAATCTGGTGTCTACCAAGAGCTTGTCGTATGGTGGAGGCCTCGACATGGCAGTGGTTGCTTTGGCAAAGAACACTGCTTGGGTGGGATTACCCCAGCCTGCAACAATTGAAAAAAACAACCCCATGCACAATGCGTCATAACGACTTCTTCCAAGCTTAAGGATAAACATTGCAGTACGCCGGATAGACAGAGCCTTAACATTCTTGAACAGCACATGGTCTCCTGGTATCGATGTGGACGGAGGAGTGATGGGCCCTGCTTTCTCGTCGGTTTGGAACTGTTCCTTCTTGGGAAGGGGAAGCTCGTTGAGTTGGATGTGATGGGAAATGTCCTCGCTTTCCAAGATAGACGCTGATACCAGGTTGAAATATGCCTCTTGGCGAGACATAAGGCTCTGGTGCGTGCCCTCCTCCAACACACGACCCTCCGACATGACGATGATCTTATCGGCATTTTTAATGGTTGACAGTCGATGTGCGATAATCACCGTCGTTCTCTCCCCATTTCCGTTTCGCAATATGGACTGCAGGGTGCTCTCACTCTTTGCGTCCAACGCTGAAGTAGCCTCGTCAAGAATGAGAATCTTTGGCTTACTGATCAATGCTCTTGCAATACAGATGCGCTGCCTCTGACCTCCGGATAACAGAAATCCCTGTTCTCCGACTCTAGTCTGATACCCGTTTGGAAGCTTGGTGATGAATTCATGCGCATTCGACTGCATCGATGCATCAAGTACAAGCGAGTGGATTTCGTGCTCGTCGGTCGAATGCTCCCACGGGGTGCCAACAAGGCCGTACCGTATATTTTGTTCAATCGTTGTGTCGAAGAGAATAGGCTCCTGAAGAACAAAAGAAATATGCTGTCTCAGCCATGTCAGATTGAGTGATTGAATGTCTCGTCCATCGAGGCTGATGGTGCCAGCTACTGGAATATGGAAACGAGCAATCAATTCCGCAAGAGAGCTCTTACCCGATCCTGAGGGCCCTACGATTGCTGTTGTCTTGCCGGCTTCTAGTACCAGGTTGAAATTGTCCAAGACGGTGAGCTCGGGTCTAGAGGGGTAAATGAGCTTGATGTTCTTGAATTCGAGGGTGCCTCGAAACTGGGCTGGCTTGCAACCCTTATCTGAGGAGGGATCTAGCGGAGAGATTCGATCGATCGTTCCGAATATCTTAGCCGCGGCGGCAGTGGCACCGTTTAGTGCTTGAACCAATGGACTGATGTTGCTAAGGCAGAACGTGCCGATTTCCATGGCGAGCAAGACTGCGAGCACAGTGGACAAGGATGCCTCGCCATTGGCCAGATCCCGAGATCCCATCCAAAATGCCAAGGCGTATAAGAGATATAAAACAGCTATCATTGCACCGAATGACCCGCCCTCGATTGACTTTGCTCTTCTCAACCATGATGCATTGACTTTCAGGCTTTTCTCATATTCATTGGCGAGCCTCTCCTGGGCACCAAGCGAGGCGATTGTCTTCGAGGCGCTGATAGCCTCTTCTGCAATGTTAGCTGCTATGGCATGTGAGGCTTTTGACTTGGTGTCGTATTTTTTGGAGAAAAACGATCCAGTGGTGGTTATGAGAGTGACGACAACAACCCCAGACGTCAAAATCAGGGTTAACTTCCAGTTCTTGATAAAGCTCACGACGAAGGCGACCACGAACGAGGACAGGGCCTGCTGCAGCAGGCACACCTTGTCGGACAACCCGTTCTGAATGACCAACATATCTGTGTCCATGCGGCTGCGTATGTCTCCCGTTCCCACTGCATCAAGATAGCCCGGATTTTGACGTAGGATGGCAGAGAGATAACGTTCTCTTATCTGATTTGCGGTCCGGACTCCGATGATAGTCCAACCAGACATAGCAATATAGCTTGCCAACAATTTCGCCACAAACATGTAGACGAACAGGAGAACGTTGTCGACCATTTCATCATTGAACCTCTCCACTGATATTGCGCCCTGTGATAGTTGCCCGAAGATACCCCCTAAAGAGCCGAAAACGACGGCCATCAGCGGTAGGATAGCACCAGCGGCGACAGAACACAGTGTTGACACTGCAATCACAACCCATTCTTTCGAAGACGAGAAACGAAAGAGTGACAAATATGTTGGGGAGGAAGGCAAGGCTGCGATTTGTGATGCCAAAATGTCGGGTTGGTGGACGTTGGTGGTAACGTTCGCATCGGAGTCTTCTCGATTTGTGGATTGGATCGAAGAATCTTGAGTTTCTTTGTCGTGTAACATTTCCGTTGCAACTAAATTGCAGGGACTTTTCCCAGTTCTATGGAAGAGTTCTATTGTTAGTGTACCTTCTCTTGCTTGCCGTGGAGATTTGCAACACACCAACTGTGGTTTATCAGGTGCTGTCTTAACGAAGTTGTATCTTCCCTCTATACATCCAACGAGGGTTGAAGGTGTGGACGTAAAAAGTAAAAAAACAAAAGATGGACTGACAAACGCAGGTAAAGGTGATATCAGCGACGGACTCTTGCAGTCGCTCCAACTTTCTAAATACTTTGATTTGCAAAACGCCTGGAGACGCTTATAGCCGGACACAACCCGTGCTGTGGCGATCACCAGGTTTGAGAGAAGCTGGTCTAAGCGGCGGCCCGAATAAGATGTTATAGTACATGCTTGTTGGACAGGCATTCTTACCTCATTCGATTCTTCAACTGGTTGGAATCCCTGGACTTTTGGGTCCTGAACGGGCCACCGCGGATGGTGCAGCAAACAATGAACCTGCGAGGCGGAGTTTTTGTCAGGTCGATGGCCAGCGCCCATGGCAAAAATGACAAGCTTCTAGTATCAGTCTGTCGGTGACACTCTCTGAGTAAGAAGCTGACTATTAGCTGGATGGAGTCACTGACGGACGTAATACAGATATTACTAATATGTGTAATACCTCACACATGGTCACTGAAGAATTCAACGGGCACTGTCATTGGTCAGATTAACCATCATACAACTGCGCTGTAGTACAACTTTCTTATGCACTTTTGTAACTACACTAGTTCTTACATCGAAAGAATAAATTTCAAGAAATCGAACCCGGTCTGTGGCCAGTCATCGATCGCTTCGCAGTCGCACAACTTGATTATCTTAACAACACTTCACCAAATGACGTTACCAGATATGCCTCTACACGTAGCCGAGCAGAAGCAGGAAACGCGCCATACCCCAAAAGAGTCGATCATGACCGACAGCGAAGCCGGCGATTTTTGGAGATTGACTTTAACCGGTGCCAACCCGACCATTTTTCTCGAAAACCTAAGAGCCACAGCCGTGTTAGATGCGAAAGTGACACGGCAGTTCCCTCTACTGCAAACAGAACCGTTTGCAGAACTTTCAGCTACACCCTCTCGATTCCTGCTTGGGGCTTGGGGAGTGGTGTTGGCAAATTACAGCAGTACCGAGGACGTTTTGTTCGGAGCCACACTCCCCGAATGGCGTCCCCCCCTGACCGAGCACGAATTGGAACCTAGACCACTACGGCTTCCGTACCATGAGCGCCAAACGATCTCAGCATATCTCTACAGTCTGTCTGGAGCCCTTGAGCAATGTTCAGCAAATTCCTTGTCGCTTGAAGACCTGTCGTCACTTTCGGAAGATTGCCGAAATGCATGTCGTCACGGCAGTGTGATCACGGTTCAGCAGTATCCAGCAAAGGAGCTCATACAGAAAGCTGCGCTTCGGAGCTGTCCCCTATTGATCGAATGTAAAGTAAGGGAAGACAACCAAGTCAATGTGTGTCTTTCGTTCGACTCGCGGACGACCGAAACGTGGAGAATGGATCATGTGATCGATTGCTTCGCCCATGTCGCAAGACAGCTGGCTTGCGCTGATCCTCAAATGACGCTGAAGGATATCGAAGTGATGACCCCGGGCCAGCTGAGTAAGATCTGGGAGTGGAATAGAAATCTTCGTCCTTCGATAACAGCATGCATCCACGGCGAAATTGCCAAACAAGCAAAGGCCGATCCACTTGCACCGGCCATTGTGTCCTCGCATGGAGCACTGTCCTTTGGCGAGTTGGACGATTACTCTACACGCCTTGCGTTTCATCTGTCTGCGCTTGGTCTCAAACATGGAGACAGAGTTCCTATTCGTCTCCATAGATCTGCATGGGCTATAGTTGCCATGATGGGTATCATGAAAGCAGGCGGTGCTTTTGTTCCCCTCGACCATTCGCAGCCTGCCGATCGTCAGAAGATCATCTTGGAAGAGACGGCGGCTTCGATGATGCTAACTTCAGAATCCGGCAATGATTTTGGCGCTATCAACGCCATCGAGATAAGCGAAGAATGGATCAGAGCTCTTCCCCAACCATCTTTGGACGAGTTTCAACTGTCGAATGATGCAGACACTACCGCCTACATCATATTCACTTCTGGAAGTACGGGTCGGCCAAAGGGCGTTGTCCTCCAACATGGAGCTGTTTGTACGAGTATCAAGGCAATTGCAGAGACGGTTGGGTTTAGCCCGCGGACGCGAACCTTGCAATTCTCCTCGTATACCTTCGATGCTTCCACTCTAGAAATTTTCCCGACACTGATATTTGGTGGTTGTGTATGCATCGTTTCGGATGCGGAGAGACTCGAAGGTCTATCGCAAGCAGTCAGAAAGTTGCAAGCTAACACGGCATGCGTCATACCTAGCATTGCACGCTTGAACGAGAAGGAGGGTCTGGAGCTCGAAACGATTGTGCTCGGTGGTGAGGCAAGCAGGGATTCCGACATCGAGCATTGGTACTCACGGATACCGCGCCTTTGCGTCGTTTACGGACCCAGCGAGTGCTCGATAGCCTGCACAGGCCATGTGTTTTCTGATGCGAAGGAAGATTATCGAAATGTCGGTCGGTTCCATGGGGTGCCTGTTTGGGTGGCGAAGACACACGACTACAACGAGCTGGCACCCATGGGTGCTGCGGGCGAACTTTTGGTGGAAGGTTCGACACTGGCTCTTCATTATCTGAACGACAAGGAAAAGACGCGTGCATCGTTTGTGGAAAATGCAGGGTTCCTTGCAAGAGGATGTGAGGGGAATTTGGACGGACGCAAGGGAAGGCTATACAGGACCGGCGACCTTGTGCGGTACAATGAGAGTGGCGACCTCATTTTTCTTGGGCGTACCAGCGGCAACACGCAGATCAAAATCCGAGGGCAGCGCATCGACCTTGGCGACGTCGAAAGACATGTTTCTGGATGCCTTCCCCCAGGGAGCCAAGTGGTGGCCAACGTATTCACGCCCGCTGGCGAAGCAGCAGATGGCACGTTGTTGGCTGCATTCATACGGCTTCCCGAAGACAAGGAGAAGGCGAATGCTCGTGGCTCCCCTTCACTCGAGCTTCTCCCAGGCTCGGATCTGCTCCGAGCCCAGATGGCGAGACTCGTCCCGCCAGTCATGATTCCAAAAGTCATCTTCTCCTTGGACGAGATGCCGAAACAGGTATCGGGCAAAATCGACGTACTACGCCTCCAGTCAAAGGCATCCGAATTCGGATCGCAGCAGCTCTTTGGTGACGGCGTCGGCGAAGCGGGACTAGGACAAGCGGCCAAAAGACAGGCCACGACAGCAATGCAAAAGGCAGTCCGGGAAGGGTGGGCTAAGATACTCGGGCTTGCGTCGGCGGGCATCGGCCTGGACGACTCGTTCTTCGCGCTCGGCGGCGACTCGCTCAGGGCCATGAGCCTGAGTCAAGAACTGCGGTTCGACAAGGGGCTGGAGCTGAGCGTGGCAGACGTGCTGGGCAAGCCTCGACTAGAGGAGCAGGCTGCTCGGTGCAGGCCATTGGCAAGCGCCGCAGCGACAGAAATCAGCACGGTGGAGCCCTTCTCACTGCTGGGGGACGACGGAGAACAGGTGCGCAGGGACATGGCAGAGGCGTGTGCCGTCGACGTCTCGCAGATTGAGGATGTGTTCCCCGCCACTGCGTTGCAGGAGAGCCTCCTCGCCCTGTCTTCCAAGCATGCGGGCACCTACACGATGCAACGGCGGCTGCGGCTCGGTGGCGACGTCGATGTAGCTCGCATGCGGTCGGCATGGGACCGAGTCGTGCAGGCGCTGCCCATCCTACGCACGCGCCTCGTGCACCACGGCAAACGGTGCATGCAGGTGGTGGTGCGCGAGAAACTGTCGTGGACCGAGTTGCGAGAGGGAGACGAGCAAGCCTACGTCGAGGCGGATCGAACGGCGGCCATGGGCCCCAACGAGCCGCTCATGCGGCTGGCCATGAGCCGTGGGGAGCTGATCTGGACGCTGCACCACGCCCTGTACGACGGCTGGTGCTTGCCGCTGATGGTGGGCCGCATTGTCGAGGCATACCAGTATCTCTCGAAGCCATTGCCAGAGTCGGAGCCGTTGTTGTTAGTAGAGGCGTTGCCAGAGCCAGAGCCAGTGCCAGAGCCGTTGTTGATGTTAGAGCCAGAGTTAGAGCCGGGATTCAACCGCTTCGTGCAGTGGCTCTGCGAGACCGAAAAGTCGGCCGACGAGTATTGGGCGTCGTACCTTGAGGGCGCCGCAGACGGGGCCGGCGCCGTTTTCCCTGCAGTGCCCCTGGCCGTGTCAGAGCCGCTGGAGGATGCGACTGCCCGTCTGGACGAGTGGCCTCTGCAGCTGCCCGCGGCGGGCTGGACGTGGACCAAGACGACGCTCCTCCGCGCGGCGTGGGCGATTGTGTCAAGCCGCTACACTGGCTCCGAGGATGTCTTGTTCGCCAGCACCGTCTTGGGCCGCGGTGCGCCGGTCCCGCACATGTCTGTCATGCTCGGCCCGACCATTTCGACGGTGCCGACGCGACTCCGTGTGTCCTCGTCCTCGACGGTGCGCCAGCTGCTCCATCAGACGCTCCAAGACACCGTGGCTGCCATCCCCCATGAGCAGGGCGGCGTCCGTCAGTTGGCTGGCCTGGCTCGTCTGCGGACGTACCTGGTGGTCCAGCCGTCGTCCTATGATGAGCAGTGGCCGTGGCCCGACCAGCTGGGAGGCTCGGGTGCCTGGGACCATCACGACGCTAGCTATCACCGTCTGGATGTGTCAGCCTTGACCCTCGAGTGCGTGCTGACCCCCGGCGGAGTGCGCGCTCACGTCTTCTTTGACTCGTCCATCCTGCCCGTGGAGACGGCCGAGCGTGTGCTGCGCCAGTTCGCTCACGTGTCGCAGCAGCTGTGCTCAGCCGACAATCTTGACGCACCCCTCAGCGCCATCCAGCTGCTGCTCCCAGACGACCTGGATGCTCTTTGGTCTTGGAACGCCCCTCTGTGTGCTGCACACCCCGACCGCGTGGCTTTGGACGACTTCTCCGACTCGGTGCGCCAATGGCCCGCAAACCAGGCCGTCGAAGCTTGGGATGGAACGCTTTCCTATGCCGAGCTGGACCGTTTGTCGTCCCAGTTGGCCTTTGAACTCATCCAGAGGGGTGCTGGTCCGGGACTCTTGGTGCCTCTGTGCTTCGAGCGCTCTCTGGACGTGGTGGTAGCCATGCTGGCCGTGATGAAGACTGGCGCTGCCTTTGTCCCCCTCGATCCATCCCAACCCAAGGCCCGCCGTCAAGGCATCCTCATGCAAACACGAACACATGCCGTGTCAAACATGGTTCTGGCCTCGCGAAATGCCGCAGACGATATTGCCGTCGATGCTTCCACCGTGCTTCTCACCCTTCATCGGGGCAAACTAGATCAACCCCTCTCTACCCATGTGGATAACAAACATGATACCGCCAACAGTCCAAGCGTTCCCGTCATTCTCCCCAGAATCGCCCCTGATGCTTTGGCGTGGGTCATATTCACATCAGGGAGTACGGGGCAGCCGAAAGGTGTGATGCTGGACCACCGCGCCATATACACCAGCTATTGCAGACTCGGCACTGCCTATGGCATCAAGCATACCACGCGGATGCTTCATTTTGCATCCTACGCTTTTGATGCATGCACGTTTGAGATCATCATCACTCTGATGCATGGCGGCTGTGTCTGTGTGCCTTCCGAGGACACCAAGATGTCTCTCGATGCCTTACCCCGAGCCTGTAATGTCATGCACGTCAACACCATGATCTTGACTCCATCTGTTGCACGCTTGTTTCAACCTGCTGCCTTTGCCCGTCTCGACACTTTGATCCTTACTGGCGAGAGCCTTACCCAGAGCGACCTCATCTCCTGGCAGCATGCTGTACCCAACCTCTTCAATGGATACGGCCCGGCTGAATGCTCAAACATGTGTACTATCCATCGCATATCGCCCACGGATAACGATCCAAATAGAATAGGTTCCCTTTCGGGTATTCCCAATTGGATTGTCGACCCTCATGACCCTCATCTCCTGGCGCCCATCGGGGCGATAGGCGAGCTACTCATCGAAGGTCCCACTATCAGCCGTGGCTACCTGAATGACCCCGAAAAGTCGGCTGCAGCTTTTGTTGAGGACCCTCCGTGGTTGTTGCAATCTTCTCCTCATCACCCAGGGTCAGGACGCCGCGGTCGTCTGTATAGAACCGGAGATCTCGTCAAATGCAACTCAGAAGGCTCCATATCCTATGTTGGGCGTAATGATGCCCAGATCAAGATTCGTGGACAGCGTGTCGATTTAGGAGAGATTGAATTCCACCTCCAGGATTGTACTGCGGCAGTTGAGGTAGCGGTCGATGTTATAAGTCCTCCGGGCAGCAGCGGCGCTGCCGCGGCGGCCTCCAAACCTATTCTCGCTGCATTTCTGCATTTGCCCGATGGCTCAAAGTACATGCAAAATTCCCAACCTGATCATGACATCCGAGTCATAACTTCAACTGAGCAGATCGACGACCAGCTCTCCAGCCGCCTACCAATATACATGGTTCCATCTGTGTACTTTCTTGTCAAGGCGTTGCCCAAGACAGCGTCAGATAAGACTGATAGACGACGACTCCGCGAGCTTGCTCTAAAATCCGTGCAGGATAACCTTGCATCGCCTCAGCAATCATTCAAGCTCGCCAGGAGGGAACCGTTGTCCGACCATGAAAGTAAGATGAGGCAGCTCTGGTCCCAAGTCTTGACCGTGCCTACATCGTCCATTGGCGTGGATGACAGCTTTCTTAGGCTCGGGGGCGACTCTATCGCGGCAATGCGACTTGCGAGTCAAGCTCGAAGGCAGGGTATCCAAATGACCGTGGCGAACGTTTTTCGCCAACCCAAGCTTGGGGATCTTGCAAAATCCGTCACCTGGGTGAACAAACAGAATCACGAACAAACAGTGACAGAACCCTTTTCTCTCGTCCCACAGGAGTATGTGGATGCAGGTCTGATTACCGATGTTGCGAATGCCTGTGCTGTTCCATCCTCGCTGGTTGAGGATATTTACCCTTGTACCCCTTTGCAGGAGGGCTTACTGGCGCTCACCGCAAAGAGTTCTGATACAAATGCCTACGTTCTTCAGCACGTGCTTCGAGTACGCCCAGGCGTGGATATGCAGCGGCTTCAGGCTGTCTGGAACGCAATGGCGCGGTCGAATGCCATTTTTCGCACGAGGGTCGTACAACATCCGAGACACGGTCTGCTACAGGTAGTCCTGAAGGAAAGCCCAACGTGGGAACGATCAGATGACCTAGATCGTTATATACAAGATGATCAGACCGCACCAATGGAGATCGGGCAACCTCTTGTCCGATACGCCATGCCTAAAAACCCTAATGACCGTCGGATGGTCTGGACCATTCACCATGCACTCGCAGATGGAATGTCTTTGTTTCTCATCTTCAAAAGCCTAACAAACACCTACCATGACCAGGCAAATCAGATACATTCTACCCCGTTCAACCATTTCGTGCAGTATGTGGTCGGAAGGGACAAAGCCGCGACGGCTGCCTTCTGGCGCTCGGCTCTAGCAGGTCTTCGCGCTGACTCTTTTCCGAAAATTCCAACAGGCCTAGGAAGCTTACTCGAGGATGGTCAAGTGCTACAGCAGTACTCTACAACTCTCTCAACGTCTGAGGCCACGCTTTCGACGTTGATATGGTCAGCCTGGGCTCTAGTCCTGCGACACCACACCTGCAATAATGACGTCCTCTTTGGTACGATACTCCATGGAAGGAATGTCCCTGTTGCCGGTGTCGAATCAATGATTGGACCCATCATGGTGGCCGTTCCGCTACGTATCCAAATTGATTCCGAGCTCACAGTTTCTTCATACCTCACCCGAGTGCGCAACCAGGTTCTCGAGAGCACGCCCCACGAACAGATTGGACTACAAGAAATCATGAAGCTAGACGAAGACTGTCGAAACGGCTGCGCTTTCCAAACCATGTTAATAATCCAACCCAAGGAGAGTAGTCACGATACAGATGAGGCGAGGGTATTTGATACATCACTTGAATACAAGCTCGCTACGTACGCTCTTGCGCTTGAGTGCACACCTACGGCTACCGGCTACAACTTTCAAGCTCGATTTGACTCAAGAGTCATTCCTACAAAGACAGTAGAACGTTTACTAGATCAACTAGACCATGTGGTTAAGCAACTAGCTGCCATGTCAGGCGATTCCGTGTCCGACATCAGCATCATGACATCCCAAGATCTGGATGAGTCTTGGGCCACAAACAACAAAATCATGGAACCATCTACAAGTCTAATACATCGCATCATTTTCGAACGCGAGTCGTACAATGCCAATGCAGTTGCCGTACACGCCTGGGACGGAGACCTTTCATATCAGAACTTGGATGATCTGTCAACTCGCTTGGCGCGTGTGATTCATCGACTGCGTGTCAGTCAGGCCCAGGATATATTTCCTATATGCTTCAATAGGTCATCCATCCTTGTGGTACTGATGCTGGCCGTTCTGAAAGCTGGGGCTGCATTCGTTTTGATGGATCCTGGCCACCTACTCGTGCGCCGAGAGCGTATTTTGAAGCAGCTGCGGCAGCCGGGGAACGAGCGCTCATGGACCGTTCTGACATCTCCAGACATTGAAGAGAAATATGGAACTGGTTGGAACACACTCTCCATATCTATGTCTTTGATTGAGATCAACTCCAGTGTCACGTTTTCAAATCCATTGCCCGAGGTGAATAGTAAGTCGCCAGCTTGGATAGTTTTCACGTCCGGAACTACCGGTGAGCCCAAGGGCATCGTGCTCGAGCACAACGCTTTGTGTACCAACTTCGCCAACCTGGCACGGGTCCTCAAGTTTGACTCGGACACAAAAACATTCTTTTATTCGTCCTGCGCATTTGATATGTTCTCCACAGACATATTTGTTCCGTTGATTGCAGGGGGTTCCGTTTGCATAGCCTCCGAAGACGAACGGGCAAACGCACTCCCACACGCGGTGACTTCTCTAAACGCCAACACTCTCACACTTACGCCTTCAGTCTCTCGAATGCATCAGAGGAGCGAATTTCCAACGCTGAAAAAATTGCTTCTTGTAGGTGAAAGGGTCGCTATGGACGACATAGAAAACTGGGGTGGCCTAGACGCAATGTACAACGTCTACGGTCCTGCTGAATGCGCGGCTCTATGCGCGATACATAAGATTGACCCGCATGACTCTTCTCTTCTACCAAACAGGATCGGCCGTATCCCCAATGTCCCAGCATGGGTCGTAAATCCGGACGATCACAATCAACTATGCAGCAAAAATGTCGTTGGCGAGCTCCTAATCGAAGGTCCAACTCTTGCGTGGGGGTACTGGAGGGATGAAGAGAAAACCGATGCTTCGTTTGTGCATAATCCGCGATGGCTTTTGCGAGGGACGTTGCAGACTCCTGGGCGTCAAGGAAGACTGTACAAGACAGGCGATCTAGTTCGTCAAGATGAAGATGGGAGCCTGTTGTATGAACGACGCAAGGATACCCAGGTCAAAATTCACGGCCAACGAGTGGAACTAGCAGAAATTGAGCATCACATCCGTAAGTTGCTGCCGCATGCACTTGAGCTGGTTGTTGAATTCGTTCCTCGGTACGATGGATTCTCAGATTCCTTGGTAGCTTTTGTCCGTCTTGCAGATGCAAACACGCCACTCACCGCTGTGGATTCCGACACTCTCACGAGTCAACTGCGCAGAGAAGTTCCAAGATTTATGGTTCCGCGAGCATTTTTCAGTATACAACACATCCCCAAGGGCGTCACGGGCAAGACTGATCACAAACGCCTCCAACAAATCGGTATGGAATTACTGGCTACTGCGAACGCCGCAACTACCCGCGAGAAGAAGAAGCCTAATTCGGAAAGTGAAAAGGCTTGCCAAAAGCTTTGCGCTCTGGTGCTCAAAGTTGATCCAGATTTCATAGGTCTGGATGACGACTTCTTCGATCTAGGTGGAGACTCCATAAGTGCCATGAAACTCGTACACGAAGCGCGAAGATTAGGCGCAAACCTGTCAATGGCGGACGTCTTTGCGCAGTCCAATATTTTCGCTCTTGCAAAATACTTCACAGTCGTGCAGCCTAGCGGTACTATTCCCGACGATGCCGCACCATTCTCGCTCATCCCGAGGCTACCAGGGCTCAAGGATGTTCGTGAAATGGTGGCCAACCAGTTAGGATGCAACGCCTTCGACGTTGATGACTGTTACCCGTTGACAAGATTTCAGGAAGGGATTTTATCGCATAGCATGGTACATAAGGGCACGTACATTTTGCATCTAACCCTAGAATTACGAGCAAATGTTCGTATCGATCGGTTCCGCTTCGCGTGGGATCTTCTTGTACAAACGACAGACATCCTCCGAACCAAATGCGCTCTGGTACCAGGATATGGATTTCTCCAGGTGCTGCTCAATTACGATCAATTTTGGGTTGAACCTGAAGATATGGCTACAGAGATGGATATTGCCACTCACCTCACCCGATATACAATTGTTCCAGGGGCGAATGGAAGTGCAAGTTGTTTGCTTTGGGATATTCATCACTCTCTTTATGATGACTGGACCCTCTCGTTATTCATGGACAAACTTGAAAAGATCTACAATCAAGGCAATCGAGCAGCCAGTCAGTCCGAGTTCCGGCCCTTTGTTACATACGTCACAAAGTTAGACACCCTTGAAGCAGAAACGTACTGGAAGAGAACTCTGCAAGATGTCCAATCCGTTACTTTTCCCACTCTGCCACCATCGTTATCTGCTGTCGACGCAAACACAGAAATAAGCCGAACATATCGACATGTACAGTTCCGACGTTTCAAGCGATTGACCGGAGCCATCTTAGCCTCGTGGGCCATCGTGGTTGCATCGCGTACAAACACAAAAGACGTAACTTTTGGAACCGTATCGTCCGGTCGAGACTTGCCTCTTCCTGGCATTGAAGAAGTATCCGGACCGACTACTGCCACGGTCCCAATCAGAGTACAACTAGATCAGGATGGATTAACAGTCGCACAGCTTGTGCAAGATGTTGACAAAACTTTGGATGATGCTCGATCTTTCCAAAACTATGGTATAAAATCGATTGCCAAACTGAACTCTGATTGCACACGAGCATGCGGCTTCCAGACTCTCATAGTCATTCAACAGAGTCAAGAGGATAGATCTAATTCCTTGGGTACGCTGCGGCAACGTCCTGGCTATCGCGATGAGACCTATGCTTTGACTATCGACTGCTGCCCTTCTGGTAATGACGAACTCTCGATATCTGCCGCATATGATTCAAGAATACTGGACGGTCCTGCCGCGTCCCGTTTACTTGACCAATTTGGCCATGTAGCGGCGCAAGTGACTCAAGCACGCGTGGAGACGCTCGTTGCAGAAGTTTCAGCTATGACAACCAAGGACCTTGATGACCTGTGGAAGTGGAACCATGATGTGGCGTCAGTGTCTCCGTCAACCATACTTCAACTGCTTGATGGACAAAGGGCAGTACGACCAAATTCGCCCGTCATACACGCCTGGGATGGGACCATCACTTATGAAGAGTTCAATGTGTTAACCAAACGTCTTGCGCGTTTTCTCATGCATATGAAGGTTGCACCTGGGGATAATGTGCCAATATTGTTTGAGCACTCGAAGTGGGCACCAGTCGCCATGGTAGCAATTCTCAAGGCTGGCGCAGCCTTTGTACCTCTCGATCCCTCGCAGCCGCGAAGCCGGCATCAGCAGATTCTTGCGCAAATCCAAGCGAAAATCTTACTCACGTCATTCTCTACTGCAGATTTTGACGCTGGACACAAAACAATTTTGATAACTGGGGAGGAGCTTGTCCTCCCCAACGTACCACTCGATGAGACAGGACAGCTTCCTCAAGTATCCTCTGACTGGCCAGCTTATGTTTTTTTCACCTCGGGCAGCACCGGAATTCCAAAGGGGGTTGTGGTTGAGCACCGGAATCTCAGTACAAGTATGGGAATCTTGACAAAAGAATTTGGCATCAGCGCCGCGACGAGATTCATGCAATTCACCTCCTACACATTCGACCTGTCCATTCTTGAAATATTTGGCACCATTGCAAGTGGAGGATGCATTTGCATTCCAAATTATCGGAATCGCTTTGGTGACCTATCTGGCGAGTTTCGCTCGTTGCGTGCAAACACATTACTTTTGGTGCCATCGATATCTCGTCTATTCAACCCTCAGGATTTTTCGCCAGGGCTTGAAGTTATGATTTGGATAGGAGAGACACCTCTTCGTTACGACTACGAGAGATGGGCACATGTTCCGCACCTTTATAATGGCTATGGTCCCACGGAATGTACCGTAGCCTGCACAGTACAGAAGGTGGGGCGAAACACCGATCCTCGAAGGATAGGCAAGATTACGAATATCCCCTGCTGGATTGTGTCGCCAGACGACCCTGAGCGGATGACTCCCGTAGGAGGTCTTGGTGAGCTACTGATTGAGGGGCCTATTGTCACCCGTGGCTATCTAAACGATACTAACAAGACGGCGGCTGCCTTCATTCGAAATCCGACATGGCTAAAACGGCCCGCGAGATTGTACAGAACAGGTGATCTAGCCATGTACAACGAGGATGGTACCTTGACGATCCTCGGTCGTACGGACACCCAAGTTAAAATCCGTGGACAGCGAACTGACTTAGGGGAAATCGAAAGCCAGCTCTTGTCTTGTGTTCCTACTGGATACGAAGCCGTCGTGGAGGCCGTCAAACCGAATAAACTTAATGATGCTGCCGATGTCAAAGTCGTGGTATTCTTGAGCAAGATAGACCGACAGGCAGACGTGTCACAGGAGGAGTCATTTGCACCACAAATTTCCCAGCAAACAGCAAGCATCAAGGATTTTTTGACTGAACGACTTCCTAGCCACATGGTGCCCTCGACCGTCATCGAAATTCCTGTGATACCAAGATCAACTGCCGGTAAAATAGATCGTGCTCGCCTCCGTCAACTTGGTTCTTCGCTTGATCTATCCAGCTTGGTGCCAAGGACTAGCTTGCAGAAATATCGTCTTCCGTTGAAAGATGTGGAACGAAAATTGCGAGATGTCTGGGCATCTGTCCTACCAACTTCGGCTGAAGCAATTGGTCCAGACGACGATTTCTTCGACCTTGGCGGGAACTCCATCTCGGCAATTGCCCTGGTCAGGGAGGCGCGCAATTCGGGATTGAAGATAGACGCCACAAGTGTTTTCCTTCATCCCCGGCTAGGGAACCTTGCTGCCTTGTGTGAGCTTGGCCTCCAAAGTGAGACCGAAACACGCGCGTCCTCGTTCTCAGCTGTCGACAGCAATGCGCTGCAGAGTATCTTGACGCAACTCCCCGTGAGGCGAGAGGAGGTCATGGACGTCCTCCCTTGTACCTTCATCCAGGCCGAAATGGTCGAAGCAGGCCTCCAACCGGACAGACAGCTCATATATGACGTCTGTATAGATTTTGATGAGCCCATAAACTTGGAAAAACTAGAAGTGTCGGTTCAGAAGCTTATAGCCCGACATTCCATACTACGAACCATATTCCAGCGACACGAGAGCCGCATGTACCAGGTGATCTTACAGGCTAACCACCACCGACCTGTGGTCAAGTTGTCAGTGCCGAGCTCAAAGTCCATCGAGACGGCGACAAAAGACATCATCGCCCGTGACAAAGAGGCGACCTTTCTAGGACGGCTAAATCCGCAGTTTTCTATTGTGTTGCAGGAGAACAAGCATCGCCTAGTGATCTCCGGCTTCTCGCATGCCCAATTCGATGGATTCAGCCTTCCTCTTGTTGTTCACGACCTAGAAAAATTATATACAGGCAGAGATATACCACCCGCACCACAGTTCTCGGAATATATTTACATAACGCTTGCGCGGAGCAGTACCGGTCCGCAGGAGTATTGGTCACGTCTCCTTTCCGGGTCGCACATGACGCCAATGAACCATTCGCGAAACGCACCGGGTTCAAGAGATCCGAACTATATATTTAAGGCTGCCAAAGTTACCCGCCATCTCGAGCTTGAGACCTGGGACGCCATCGCTGCTCAGTCGGCCGACAAATTGGCTGCGACCTGGGGCGTCGCGCTGGCGCTCTTCACCCGTTCCTCGGATGTCGTTTTCGGGCAAACCGTCGCGAACCGCTCGCTTCACGTCGCGGGAGGTGGCATCCACAAGATCCTCGGGCCTTGCGTCAACACAGTCCCACTACGTGTCCAGCTTCCCAACCAACAGCTACAGAATGGATGTCATGGGACCACTTCGGGATCCCAGTCAATCCGTGCGATTACCATGGATTCGAAGATGCTGCAAAGCGTTCTGAACGATACTACGAAACAACGCAACCAGACACGCGCCTACGAGACCAGTGGTCTAGATGATATCGCACAGTGGGCAGGACCTAGCTGGGACGCCGCACGCGGCTTCGGCACTGTTGTTGTGTGGCAGGACTTTGCCTCGCTTTCCAATGCCGTTATCGAAGACGGGGATACTGCCACGCTAATGACACATAACATGATCGAGACCGACACGGAGGGCAGCATCGACAGCTCCAGTGCGTCCCAACCCGCTGTAGGCTACCTCGACCCCTTCCGCACCTCCTCGCGCCTGCCTTTCGCAGAAACCTGGTGCTCGGTCTCCGCGCGGGTCCCGCCGTGGGACCAAGCTGACATCAGCATCATAGCCCGGCAACACGAGTCGGGGCAGTACATTGACGTCAGCTTTGGCTACAGTGAGGGCCGTGTAGCGCAGGAGGATGTAGAGAATGTGGCGGATTTGTGGATCAGGGTTGTAAGGGGTTTTTCGGTGGGGCGGTTAGAGACAAGCGAGACGCTGCTGTCAGATATAAGCACTATATCATCATAGCGAACCTTCATAAAAGGTTAACCTGCTAAAAGAACCTCGGTAGTGTTTAGTTATGAGCACTTAGGTCACAGACAGACAACAAAACAGCAAATTTCCGCTATTCTACTTGTCCGATGTACGGGTGATTAAATGATGATGATGAAATAGGTTGTTATGTTTATATTGTTGATGATTATTGTGTGTGTTCTGTGTCTTGTGTGTGCCTGCCACGCCGGTTGGTTTTCCTCACTTAGGGGCAGCTACACTACAATAGGTTAAGCTCTGTTTAGCCTTAGCCCTTTAGGGGAGAGTCTCCCCTTAACCCTATAGACTGTCTCATATATATCTAATAGGCTAGGTACCAGCACAGAGGGCATCTATTCAATTGTACAGGATCATCCTTAACATGCCTGTGTTATCTAACACACCCCTTTAGCTTAAAAACTCTTTAAGCTAGATACCTCTGTTTAACCAGAAGGCTTTTAAGTTAAAACTAGAGTTCTTCTGTTAGTATCTCTCTTAAGTTTTCTGTGTTTTACTTAAAACTAAGCTAAGCTAGCTAAAGAATCCTTCCTATTTATATGTAGGTTTAACCTTAGTAAGTCTGTCCACAATTATATTAGCAGAGGGTGTGTATTCTACCTTAATTCTGCTAGCTGCTAACTCTTGTCTTAACTAGTGGTTGTGTATATTAACGTGATAGATCTTAGTCTAAAGTTTAGACACTTCTTTAGTTACTAAACTAATAACATACTTGGCAGGTGAGTCGCTTAGACAGGTGAGTCGCTTACTCTACCAAGACTGTAACGTTCACAACGTCACATCCTATCATTACCCCTGAGTCAACCAACACCCATCCGATAGCCACCCGATTCGTACTCGCCTTGGATGGTAACCCTAGGAAGGGATATATAAGGGGGGCAGTCTGTGTAGCTTTGTAGAGTAGTTTTTCTGTATCCTTTTGTACAAGACCTATAGGTGTAGAGAATAGTATCTTTGGTTTACCCTCTAGTCCTAGCACTCCTATATGCCTAGTAGTGGACACTTTAGACCCTATTCAGATCACTCTCTTATAACCTGCGTTGTTACATTATACAGAAAAACTCGTCCTAGCTAGTAACAGCCTCTAAATAATATTACTACTTGTTTTGTTTAGATCACGTCTAAGCCCTATCTAATTTAGAACTAATTTAGATAACACTGTTATATCTAGCATTTTGTTACAGCTAGGATCCCTATAATCTCCTAACAACTAAAGCCTTTAGGTTTAGAACTTCCTAGACTACTGCATTAGGATTACTTTAGAATAGCTGCGTAGGATTGCGCTAAGGTAGAAACTTAGAGACTATTAAGAACCTAGCAGAATTAGACCTAACTCTAATGTCTGCTACTATTACCCTAGGTTTAAAGGAACCAACTTAAAGATTAGTATGTACTTAAGGCTTAACCTTAAAGGTAGCAGCAGAGACGTCTAACCCTACTCTAACCCCTAATCTAGTAAGAATAGGTACAGAGCCCCTATCTGATTTAGACTAAGAAAAGGAGGACTTAGCCTAATTAGTTGCTTAACTTTAAGCAGAAATTTAGGAACTACAGTAAGCTACAATTGCCCTAGACCACCCTTTACCTAGTACTAAATTACTACTAACTCCCTTAGAACAACTTTAACCCCTAAGGTTCTAGTCTAAGATTTTAATTAACAATACTATACGCACAAAACTATCTAAAAGAACACCTACTATTAAAGTCCTTAAAAATAGTTGCAACCTAACCTTTTGCTAATAGCAAGCCTTAATCTAGGACTAATTAGAGATTAATGCAGACCACTATTAGAGTAAGCGCGCCTGCATAGCGTTAGTCTAGGGACATACTTCTGGCCTAGCTAAAGAGTACCTGGAGCCCTAATACCTATCTAACACCCTGTCTAACTATTTTAAGATTACAGAAGATATAATTAACCTACTTAAGTCTTATTTTATTACAGGAAATGAGAGAGCTAAGAGCTAGGCTGCTTTTAATAAACTCTATATAGAGAAGACAGAAACCTTCCTTACCTTTAAAGCACAGTTCCTTAGTGCTGCTATTAGGGGACAAGTACCTAAATTAGAATAGTTTCACTACTTATAGACAAAGATCACACTAACCTTGCAGATGCCTAGCCTTAGATTTAAGCAATAATAGAACAACTCCTTTAAGCTTATAGTTAAACACCTAACAGCATTTAATATAGAACAAAGGAACTATCCCTTAGTCCTAACTACAGGAAGCATAATCTGTATAACACACAAACTAGGTTGACTTTATTTAGGTCTGATTTAGAGGTCCCTACTAAGAACAAACTATAATTTGTACTAACAAGCAGACCTCTGTATCTAAACACAACCCTAACCTTTACCTGCCCTTTAGCCTATATCTAAGACTCCTAGTCCTGCAAGGGATCTAACTCCAGGCAATTGCTACAACTGTAGCAAGCTAGGACACTTTGCAAGCGAGTGTCCTTTGCCTTAAGTACAGAAGATTGAGTTTGAACACCTTAATGAGGATGTTAAGGAATTAGGAGAAGACCCTAACTAAGAAGAGGATTAGACGGGAAACAGAGACGCCTAGGAGGACCTCTCTTCCTAGGCCTAAACTGTTATAACCTATTAAACCTTAGTCTCTTAAACTTGTTTAGGGGACTACATTTTATTTCTCCTTCTATTCTTTGCACTAAGGGCCTTAGGGTCTAATTACACTCCTTAATTAACACTAGTGCCTAAGGTTATCTTTTCTTAAATTTAAAAATTGCTACTTCTATTTTATTAGCTCTTTAGACTCCTATCTAAAAGCTACCCTTTTAAGTTACTGTTAAGGGGTTTTAAGACTAAATCTCTTCCCTAGTAACTTAGTATATCTGTTTGCATCTAATTATTAATAGAAGAAAGATCTACAACTGCCTGTTTGTAATAGTAGATCTCAGCTCACAAGACTGCATTATTGGAATTAAATAGATAAAGCGTTTTAAGCTACAGTTAGATACAGATTACTCCTAGATTATCTAGCTAGGCCGCTATCCTGCTGTGTACAATCCTGCTCTACTGCTCCTAATAACCCTTAACTAAACAGTTCCTGCCAAAACTGTTGCTTTAGATATTGCACAATGAGACAAGCTATAGGAACAGGAGGACTATTAAGAGAGGCACAGTGTAACTACTGCTATTCATAAGATTTAAGAGATGCTTTAACTCCTAAAGAGTTAGAAGTTCTTGCCTCCTATCGCACAGGACCTAACGCTGAAACCTATCTAACCCCTACTAGAACTTGTCCTTACTAAACCTTCTTTTTATATTGCTCTTATTTCTGCTAACGCTTTCTACTTTAATATAAAACACTAAGAAAATAAATTCTTTACTACTAGCCTTTATAAAATTGATTAAATTCTAGATAAGAAAAGGCTAGAAGACAACCTTAACAACGCAGCCTTAGTACAGGACTAATTACCCCTCTGTTACTACCCCTTCTAGGATGTCTTTAGCAAGACTGCTGCAGAAACCCTCCTAGACCTTTAACTGTACAACTATAAGATCATACTTACTAAACCCCTGCTAAACAGCTATAGCCTGTTGTACAAGCAGAATGTAGAAGAGTTAGAAGCAACTAAGCGCTACATCTAAGAGAACCTACAAAAAGGTTAGATTAAGCATAGTTAGAGCCCTTTTGCATCTCCTATCTTGTGTGTTTAGAAGGCTAACAGGGACCTCTAAATTTATGTAGACTATTGCAAACTAAACAACCTTACTTACAAAGATGTCTATCTAATTCCCTGCATAGACAAGCTCTTAGCCTGCCCTTTAAAGGCTAAGATCTTCACTAAGTTTAACATTTGTTCTGCGTTTAACTGCATCTGTATAGATCTAGACTTAGAAGAATACACCACCTTCTAAACCTGTTACAGAACGTACAAATGTAAGGTACTACCCTTCGGCCTCTGCAACAGCCCTGCAACCTACTAACAATATATAAACAACGTGTTAATTAATTTCCTAGATAACTTCTGTATTGCCTACTTAGACAACATCCTAATCTATTTAGAAGACCCTATTACCTATAAACAGCATGTAAAGCAGGTACTAGAAAGACTGCGTGCTGCTAGCCTTTAAGTAGACATTAAGAAGAGCGAGTTTCACGTTACACGTACAAAGTACCTTAGTTACATGTTAACTAACAAAGGCATTAAGGTTAACCTAGAAAAGGTAGGAGCTTTAAAAAACTAGGAACAACCTACTACTGTTATAGGTGTAAAGTCCTTCCTAGGCTTTACAGGTTTCTACTAGCAATTTATTGCTAGTTTTTCCTAGGTTACAAAACCCCTCATCACATTGCAGAGCCCTACAATACCATTCGTATAGACCCTAGAGTGCAAGGAGGCCTTCTATCGCCTCAAGACTGCCCTCTTAGCTATACCCACCCTGTGCCATTTCAAGCCTGATTATAACACCTAAATTAAGACTAACACATTAGACAGCGTAGTTGCTAGGGTTTTGTTACAAAAACACCCTAACAAGAAATAGTACCCTGTAGCTTTCTATAGCAAGGTCCTATCTAGAGCTGAGCTTAATTAGGAAATATACAACAAGGAACTTTTTGCCATTCTCTAAGCCTTCTTAAAGTAGAGGGCTAAACTAACCTCTGTTTAGACCTAAGTCCTAGTCCTTTTAGACTACCACGCCTTAGAATATTTCATAACTACTAAGGTACTTAATGCTAGACAAGCACGATAGTCTAAAGCCCTAGCCCCTTTTAACTTCTAAATTAAGTACACACTAGGCAAGAACAACAAGAGGGCTAATATCCTCAGCTAACAAGAACAGGACCTAAGCCAGTTAAAGTCAGCCTAAAAAGACAATTAATTAAGAGTCCTACTCAGACCCTACTGTCTTTATGTCCAGATTAATACTAATCTAGCTCAGACTTACCTCTAGACTTAAATTCAACAGATGTTGTCTATCAACGCCTTACGCCCTAACACAACCCTAATAGCTTTTAACTCCCTAGAACTAATAGACGCAGTTCTCTACAAAAACCAGTTAGCCTTTAAGGAACAATAAGCAAAGCTGCTAGACAACTATTAGATTAGTAACAGGCTCTTGCTCTACTAGGATTAACTCTGCTTGTCTAGAGATTCTCTTCTATGTACCTAGCTTATTCACAAGGTACACAATCAAATCTCTACAGCGCACCCTAGCTCTAAGAAGACCTATTAGTTACTAGCCTAACAGTACTATTAGAAGGGCATAAAGGCTAGTTGTCAACAGTATGTTTAAAACTGCATCCTTTGTTGTAGAGGACATCTAAGACAGTCCCGCCTCCCTAGATACCTCCACCTGTTGCCTATCCCTAAAAGACTAATGCAGCACCTATACATAGATTTTAAAGATTTCCTAAAGGATTAGGCTAGGTACAACTAGATTATAGTAATCATTAACTAACTGTCTAAACAAGCTATTACTATCCTATGTCACAAGACAATTAACGCCTAAGAAATAGCAAACCTGTTTGTCTAATAGGTGTACTGTTTTAGACACACCCTAGACATGATTATATCAGACCGCAGTCCCTAATTTATTTCTAGTTTCTAGTTAGAGTTCTGTCAAATTATAGGTGTAAAGGTTAAGCTCTCCACTGCCTATTATAAAGAGACAGACAGCTAAATAGAGATTATAAACAAGTACATTAATTAGAGATTGCAGCCTTTTGTATCCTTTTACTAGGACAACTAGAGTAACCTCCTACCCCTAATTAACTGTGCTTAGATAACTCTCCCCTACAGCGCTATCAGGATAGCCCTGTATCAGCTCCTCTTTAGTAGCGAACCTAGACAGAGTTAGAACTAGGAGAGCCCTATACCCTCTGCTAAACAATTTAACAAAATCAACTACTGTAACGCCTTCACATTAACAACCTGCATGCATAACGCTTAGCAACAAGCTAAGGATAATATAGAAAAGGCCTAGGCCTAAATGCAAGCCGTAGTCAATAGGCACTAACAACTGGTAGATTAGCAAGTTAGAGATATGGTGTACTTGTCTACCAAGAACCTGACTAACCTAAGACCTAGCTAAAAGCTATCCACGCAATAGGAAGGTCCTTTTAAGGTACTTAAACAAGTTAGGCACTTATATTAGTTAAAGTTACCCCTAGGCTTACAGATACACAATGTCTTTGCACTAAATGTCCTGTATAAGGACCCCTAAGATCCCTTGCTAGGACAAGAGGCACCTAAACCTGCCAGAAACCTAATCCACAGCGTAGAAGAATAGGAGGTAGAAGAGATACTCACTAGCAAAGTCTACTAATCTACTCTAAAATATTAAGTTAGCTAGGTTAGACACAACCTAGACCCTGTTTAGTACAAAGCCTTAAATTTTATAGGATCCCCCTATAAATTAAGGGCTTTTTATAAGAAGTATCTAAACAAGGCTAGCCTACTATAGGGACTTAATAGCTAGATACAAGCCTAAGAAGAAGGAGTAGAGGACATGTTATACTTAGAGGACAATTATGTTAGGTATCACAATTCCTATTTATAAATACATATAGTACACGCAAGCTAATAGACCTAACTTAGACACAGTTCAGGCGCCACCTATCGCTGCATCCTTGCTGAACTCTGTCAGCTTGCTTTTGCCTAGAGACCTCACTATATTATCACCACTACTGCCTCTACTAACTTTCCCCCTAACAGCTACCTTACCCCTACCACCTCTACCCCTCTTTGCTAACGCTGCTGCTATCTCTGCTATCTTTGCTGCTATCTCCTCTATCCTCTCCTTTATCCCCTCTATTACAGCCCCTATGCCTACTACTACCCCCTAAATCTCCCCTAACTCCGCCTGCAAGGACTAAACCTCCTTCCCTATTAACTGATAATGCGCAAGCATAACCTTTGCTGTAGTTATGCTAGTAACTTAAGAGTTAGCCACCTGCACACACATCACCAGCCAATAGGCTGCCTCAGCAGCAAGCTCCCTAACCACGTCTATCTCCTCCTTGTTGTTAATGCTGCTATAGACAGAGTCACCCTACAAGTTTAGGGCCTGCTAGAAGGACCTAAACTTAGGTCTAACATATAACAGCACCTATTAAGAAATTAGCACTAAAGACTATAGGATAGGATACAGATACTTACTAGATTGCACTTCTTATTCTGCTTTATGCAATAGCAGCATTTCTTTAACCCTGCTAAATAAAACTTAAACTTAATAAATTGCCTACAGGCAACAGCCTGCACGCACTGCATGCAGATAACCTAGAAGGCTACTAGGAGGGCACCAGGGGGGACGGGGATCGGCATAGGGGTAGGCGCAGGTGCGGGTGCGGGTGCGGGTGCTGGTGCTGCTGCTGCTGCTGCTGCTGCTGGTGCTGGTGCTGGTGCTGGTGCTGGTGTTGTTGTTGTTGTTGTTGCTGCTGCTGCTGTGGTTGTGGTTGTGGTTGTGATTGTAGTTTTGCTATACTTATTAGCAAAACACTACTAAAAAGGCTTAACAAAGGATACATACAAAAAACGTTAAGCCTAACTGCTAAGGAGATTAAGATTTTAGGGGGAAAGCCTTAATATATAGGAACCTGTCTTAAGGTAAAAGAGATAATTATTAGGGCAACAACAAAGGAAAATTTTTCTTAAGGTAAAAGTTAAAACATTGTTAAAGATTACCTTGCAGCAGGATGCAAATAAGAGTTAAACACAGAAAGAGACGTATTTAGATAAGATACAGACTTGTACTACAAAGAAAGGCAAAGGGGGAGGGTGACACAAACTTCAGATAAAAGGGTTTTGCAAGGACAAGAGAAAGAAAACCTAGACACTGTCTAAACCCTACCTTACCTCTTCTTCTCTCCCTCCCTTATACAGATAAAAGACAACTCTGCAAAAAGGGACTTTTTTTGCCTACACAGAGGGGGGGGTAGTGTAACGTTTACAACGTCACATCCTATCATTACCCCTAAGTCAACTAACACCCATCTAATAGCCACCTAATTCGTACTCGCCTTAGATAGTAACCCTAGGAAGGGATATATAAGGGGGGCAGTCTGTGTAGCTTTGTAGAGTAGTTTTTCTGTATCCTTTTGTACAAGACCTATAGGTGTAGAGAATAGTATCTTTGGTTTACCCTCTAGTCCCAGCACTCCTATATGCCTAGTAGTGGACACTTCGGACCCCATTCGGATCACTCTCTTATAACCTGCGTCGTTACAAAGACCCTACTAAAGCTTCACCTTATTTTAACTTATTATAACACTACATACCTTAAAATAGTATATTACAAGTCTCTATTCTATTTAGATACTTCTTCTACCTTATTCTAACACATGCACAAGTTGTGTCCTATCTTATAGCACTATTTACAGCGTCTTGCAGTCTAGTATCTCTTACTAGTGCGCACCCTCTTCTTTGCATGTCTACTATCACTATACGTAGTAAACTACTCTAGAGTAGTTAAGTGTACCCCTTCTTTAACTGTTAGGGTCCCCTCTTGCTATAACTACTTTCTATTATACAATTTATATTGTGTTATAGCCTTATTAGCATCTTAAAGCTTAGTTGTAACGACGCAGGTAATAAGAGAGTGATCCGAATGGGGTCCGAATGTCCACTACGAGGCATATAGGAGTGTTGGGACTGGAGGGTATTGTTAAGATCCTGTTCTGTACTTAATCTTAGTGGTCAAAGACCTTCTGATACTAGTACATAGATAAACAGGTTTAAGATTAGTTCTTAGAGATAGAGTAAGTTTAGGGAAATAAGGTTAGTTTAATGCACATATTTGTTACGATCAGGTTCTACAACCCCCAGGCTAGAACTAGAACGGTACAAACCCCTTAACTAAAGGATTGTACAGGCCCAGCCCTTTAGTAAGGAGCAGTTACATAACTAGCTTAACTCTTAGCAGAGTAAGCTAGGACACATAATAAGTTAGCTTAACTTCTAGCATTATAAGCTAAGAGCTTAACTTCACGTATTATAAGCTGTCTTAACTAATAACTATAATTTGTAAGGGACTTATAGGATTCCCTTATTATATATATAAATAATAAGAACACTACCTTTGTAGTAATGTGTTTAATGTTGTAAATTAATCTACTTATTACTTCTTACTCTTAATTACAGTGTATTTTAGATATATGTATTAAACTTACTTTATTTCTCTAAACTTACCTTATCTTTATAAACTAACTTTAAACCTATTCTACATTAGTACTAGTATTAGAAAGTTATTAACTGCTAAGATTAAGTATAAAACAAGACATTAACATTTATAACACTCTTAAGATAAGTAACACTTTAAGAAACAGTGCTACTCTTAGCAGTATTAAAAACTTTCTGTTAGCTACTACAGAAGCTACAAAGTTGCTAACCTTAACTTCTACTATAGAGATAAGAAGAAACTAGACAAATAGCTTCTTTAGTTAGACCTTTTCTTTAACTTCTAGATAGAACAAATCTTAGAAGACAAACATGTCTTACTAGCTTTAACCTATATAAGAAGAAAAGCCCTTTAATAGATTAAACTCTTTATAATTAAGTAAATAAATATTATTATATCTAATAAAGTAAAGCTTTAAATAAAAGACTTTAGTAAATTTAAAGAACACACTTATAAAGTGTTTAGACTTGCTAATAAAGCAACTACTACTAGTAGATCTATCTAAATGCTTAGGCAAACCTACTCTGCTGCTAAATATGCTACAACCTTTTAAAAGTATGTATTACCTATAGACTAAGACAACAAAGCACTTATAACTATATTCTGCTAAAGACTTAAGCTTAAAGTTAAAAAAGAACTTATAAGAAGTAGTTCTATACTTAATAGCTTTAGTAAACTAGTTAAAGTATTAATTAGTATTAACAACACTCTCTACAAGCTATATATAGAACTATAATAAGATACTTAACTTTAACTTAGATATAGATCTACAAATAGCAACTGTAGACAACAACTACAATATACTGCTAACACTACTTAAAGTTTAACTATAGACAATAATTAGGATATTAAAGAAAGAGTAACAGAATCTATAGCTCTTAAGGACCTAAATTTATACACTTTAATAACATTAATAAACACTAAAAGTATAAAAGAAATCTGTAAAAAGATACTAAGAATAGCAATAATAACTATAACAAGTCTATGCAAACTTGTTATAGCTGTAGTAAGCTAAGCTATATATCTAGAAACTGTAGATCTAAGAATAAAGTTATAAGACAGGTTAATATAATTAAGTTTACACCTTTAGACATATTAGACACCTTCTACAAGGATTTAGACAATAAATAGGTAGTTATTAACACCTTAGAATCCTAATTAGCCTTATAGACAATAGCACAGCTAGTAACACTAAGTCTATTAAAAGACACTTAGGCATTTACTATTAGAATGCAAGAGAATATGCTACTAAATAGTTAAGATAATAAGATTAACAGGAATAATGCTAATTCTCCTAATTTAGAATAACTATAATACTAATTTAATTATAGAAATAAAAATTATACAGCTCTGTTATAGACAACATACTTTTATAATTATTGTGTAGACTACTATAGCAACAAAGTAGAGTTAAGATAGTTTCTAGCACATAGAAATAAATACAAGTACTAATAGTATAACTATAAGCACAATAAATGTAAAAACTACTTTTAAGAAAAATATAAAAAAATGCATTTTTTTAGAACTAATAATCTAGCAGAGATCTTCTAGATAAAACTTACAGTTAATAGAGTCTATAACTAATACTAATAAATTACCTGCATAAACCCTAAATGCACTAGGCATGCAGAAGTAAAAAGAATTAACAGATTCTATAATTAGGCTTTTTTAGGCTAGCGCTAGAGTTATGTGCCTAGAATAACGCTAGACAACTTAATATAACAAATTCTAAGAATTTAGTTAAGCTATTAGTAAGACTTAACAGATACTAGATAAAGGTACTACTTTATTTAAGGGCATAAATAAACTTTATATTATTAAGAGCAGTATAGATAGCTAGACTATCCCTTGTTAAGAAAAAACAACCTTACCTTGAAGTAGTTACAAATAGGCAACTAATGCTAGAAGAGTTAGAGATTACACATAAAACGCCTAGTATTACTCTTTAGATCTAGTTACACTAGGAACAGATTACATTTAATATCTTTAAGATAACTACTTATAATACTATTTTAAGACTTCTTTAGTTATAAAACTATATCTTAATAATATTATAGGCAAATAAGAGTCCTACTTTTAAGCAATGTACCTGTAAAACTATATTAAAGCCTGCACTTTATTATTAAATAAAGGAAAATAAGAAGATAATCAATAATCTTACTTTAACTAAAGATATATTTAAGATAGTAGAAGTTAACTCTGTAGATACTAATAGCTTTATAAGTTATAAAGCAAGAGTTTAAAGAGAAACTTATAAAGAAGTAAGAGAATGTATAACTCCTGTTATCTCTAAAGAGTATTAAGCATAAAACTGCCTCTTTTAAGAAGAGTTAGGCGCAGCTGCGCTAGCTAAGTATTAGCCTTAGAATTACAAAATTATCTTATAAAAAAGAAAGTAACTAACTTTTAAGCTAATATATAGATTATCTAAAAAAGAGCTTAAGGTACTTTATAAGTACATAGCTAAAAATCTTAAAAAAGGATTTATTAAGGAATTAGAATTACTAGTAGGTTACTTTATCTTTTTTATACTTAAGAAAGATAGAACTCTTTAACTATATATTAACTACTAGAAGTTAAATAATATTATAATAAAGAATAGAAATCTACTACTTAATATATTAAAGTTATAAGACAGACTTTCTTAAGTAAAGATCTTTATAGCTTTAGACTTAAGAGGCGTGTACAACCTAATATAAATAAAGAAAGGTAAAGAATAAAAGAATGCTTTTTAACTGCGCTACAGACACTATAAATATAATGTTATACCTTTTAGTCTTACTAATGCACTAGAAACATACTAAGCATTAATAAAAAATATCCTATAAGAGTACTTAGATATATTTACTATTACTTACTTAAATAATATCTTAATATATTTAGATAATATAGAGGAACATATTAAGCATGTTAAGAAAGTACTTATAGCATTAAAAAAAGCTAAACTATAGCTAAAACTATAGAAATGCAAGTTTTATAAAATAAAAGTAGAATTCTTAAGCTTTATAGTAAGAATAGAAAGAGTATAAATAAGTAAAGAAAATACTAGAATTATAAAAAAATAGCTACAACTAAAAAATAGTAAAAGAAATATAAGCATTTTTAAGATTTTATAACTTTAACTAAAGATTTATAAAAGACTCTTTATACTATGCAATACTACTTACTTAGCTTATATAGAAAGACACAATATTTTAGTAGAGAGATAAGCAAGAAACTGCCTTTTAATTACTTAAGTAAGCATGTATTAAGCTACTAACTATAGTAGCCTTTTGCAGTAGAGAACACTTATAAATTAAAACTAATATATTAGATTTAAAACTAAGAGCATGCAATTAATAAGAATAAAATAGTAAGTAGTATCTTATTATATACTATTCTTGCAAATTTAGTAGGCTAGAAGAAAGATATAATACGCATAATAAAGAACTTATAGTAATTAATTCTACATTATAATATTAGAAAATCTATACAAAAAGCTATTTAGAGCTTATAATTTATACTAATTTTAAGAACTTACACTACTTTATAACTACTAAAGTACTAAACTAATAATAAGTTAGATAGTTTAAAATACTAAAATACTATAAGTTTAAAGTCTTAGATACACTAAGAAAGATAATAAATAAGCTAATGCTTTAAGTAAGAGAAATAATATTACAAGAGAAAAAGAAATTATTTAGTTAGCAATACTATAAGTTAACAGAGATAGATAAATTAGGCTATCTTAGTATCTAAATAATATACTATAAATTAAGAATAAAGAAATTATTCTATAAAATATACTATAGGAATTATAAGAATAAGTTATTAAAGATTACTATAATAACTTAGTACACAAGCACCTTAAAATTACTAGAATAATAGAACTTATATAATAAAACTACAAGTATTTATATATAAAAGAAAAAGTTATAGCATATATTAAAAAATAGTTAAACTGTTAATAAAATAAGTATAATATACATGCTTAGTATAGAGAAATATAGCTAATCTAAGCACCTAAGGAACTTTATGCAGAAATTACTATAGACTTTGTTACTAGCTTACTAAACTCTAAAGACCTTGTTATTAATATTACTTAGAATATAATACTAGTTGTTATTAACAGACTTCCAAAACATACTAAATAATAATATTCTATAATAATTATAATATAACATAGTAAAGTTATATAATTTAAGAACAGATAGTAAAGAACTACAGCATTTTAGAATAAATTATTAGTAATAAAGACAAATTTTTAACATTAGAACTATTAGATAACTTTAATATCTATTATAAGAATAAAGTAAAAACTTTCTACTGCCTATTATCTACAGATAGATAGATAATTAAAAAGAAAAAAATTAAACAATAGAAACCTATGTACTAATATACAGTATGTATTAATAAAATAATTAACTATTATTACTACTAATAGTATAGATAGCTTATAATAATAAGTTATTAGAAGGAATAAATATAATGCTGTACTTTATTACCTATAGATAGCATTTAAACTTATTTTTAAGAATATTTCTTAGTTTATAAATAGAATTAATAATAGTTTTAGCAGAAGAACCTAAAAAAGTAAATTAATATTTAAAGAAAAATATTAAAATAGCACAATAAAAGGCTATTACTTTTATAAATAAGAAAAGAAAAAAGCACTTTAGCTTTAAAAAAGAGATAAAGTATATCTTCTTATAAAAAACCTTAAGATAAAAAGACTAAGTAAAAAATTAAACTATATTAAAGTTAGACTATTTTTTATTATTAAACTAAGAGGACTAGTTAACTATAAACTTAAGCTTTCTAAAGATACTAAAATTTACTTAGTATATTATATCTCTCTATTAGAATATGCTAACTTAAAAATAATAATTTAATAAACATTCTACTAAAAGCCTAATATTTATAATAAGTATAAAGTTAAAAAAATCTTAACTATTAAAAAACCTAATAAAGAATTAAGTACTTAGATTAATTAAAAAGTTACTTACTAAGTAAAAATAATTAAAAACTAGAAACTTACTTTATAATCTGCTAGATACTTTTTACTTAGTACTAATAAAAGCTACAGTATTTAAGAGATTAAGAGTTATCTATATTATAAAAGAATACCTAACTAAGGTATTAGTAGCAAGATAGTTAATGTTACGTATTACTTTAGCCTTTATCTCTTCTAACTCTTTTAACTTTAATGCTAAGTAGAAAACTTTTTTTTTTAATTTCTTTTTTACTTACTTTAAAAAAAATTTATTTCTTATTAAATGAAAGATAACTTCTAAGAATAACTTTTTATTTACTTTTACTTTTTTTTTCTATTTATTTTAAATCTTATCTAAAAATTCTTAAAACATGTTATTGTAAGAAACGCTAATATAAATTTACTTAGTATACTTTAAATATATACTTTTAAGCAAAGTAATAATATAATAAATAATTCTTTAATAGAAATAATAATTAGAAAAAAAGTAATTCAATTATAGTAATAAGTTTTAAAGATAAAGCAAAATCTTTTTAAGTAAATAAAGATCTAATAGTAATATAGATAAATAATATATTTAGAAGATCTACTTATAAATACTAGTAACTAATTACTAAATAATTTAGAGACAAATTATTAAATAAAAGAGCATAAAACTTAAATTAGGTTCTATAACTTCTAGGTTAAAACTAGAAATATATAAATCTCTTACTTAAAGGATTAAATAAGCTAAGCTTTCTAGTAAGAAGTAGTTACATAATTAGCTTAACTCTTAGTAGAGAAAGCTAAGATATATAATAAGTTAGCTTAACTTCTAATATTATAAGCTAAGTGTTTAGCTTTATATATTAGAAGCTAACTTAACTAACAACTATAATTAATAAGAGACTTATTAGATTACATTATTATAAAAATAAATAGTAGAAATACTACTTTTATAGTATTATGTTTAACCTAATTAATTAATTTACATCTTAATTCTTACCTTTACTTTTAGTATATTATTAATAGTGTTAAAGTCCTGTTCTGTATTTAATCTTAGTAGTTAATAACTTTTTGATACTAGTACTAATATAGAACAGGTTTAAGGTTTGTTCTTAGGGATAGGGTAAGTTTAGGGGAATAAAGTAGGTTTAATGCACATATCTAGGATACACTGTAATTAAGGGTAAGAAGAAATAGATAGATTAATTAATAAGGTTGAACTTATTACTATAAGGGTAGGGTTCTTATAATTTAAATATATAATAAGAGAATCTTATAAGTGCTCTGCAAATTATAGTTATTAGTTAAGATAGCTTATAATATATAAAGTTAAGCTCTTAGCTTATAATACTAGAAGTTAAGTTTACTTATTATATATCCTAGCTTAATCTGCTAAGAGTTAAGCTAGTTATATAACTACTCCTTTCTAAAAAGCTAGGCCTGTATAATCTTTCAGTTAAAGAGTTTATACCTTTTTAGTTCTAGCTTAAAAGTTATTAAACTTAATTATAATATAATCTTTTTTCTCTAAATAATTTATCTTTAAATTATATAGTTATTAGTTATTAGTATTTATAATTAAATCTTTTTTAGATATTATTTATCTATAGTGCTATTATATCTTTATTTACNACTAGAAGTTAAGTTTACTTATTATATATCCTAGCTTAATCTGCTAAGAGTTAAGCTAGTTATATAACTACTCCTTTCTAAAAAGCTAGGCCTGTATAATCTTTCAGTTAAAGAGTTTATACCTTTTTAGTTCTAGCTTAAAAGTTATTAAACTTAATTATAATATAATCTTTTTTCTCTAAATAATTTATCTTTAAATTATATAGTTATTAGTTATTAGTATTTATAATTAAATCTTTTTTAGATATTATTTATCTATAGTGCTATTATATCTTTATTTACTTAAAAATATCTTTACTTTAGTCTTAAAACTTATTATAACAGCAGTATTACTTTTTTTTTATGTAATTATTATATTATAACTTTTCTTAAAGATAAATATCTAAAGTGTAATAAAAATATTTATATTATCTATTCTTACGTTAATATATTTTAAAAATTATTTAATAAGATATATAATAAATATAAAAAGAAAGTAAAAGCAGATTAAAAGTTATTATTAAAAGTTATCTTTTATTTAATAAGAAATAAGAAGATTCTAAAGTAAGCAGAAAAGAGAGTAAAAAAGAAAGCTCTTTATTTAGTAATAGAGTTTTTTTTTTTTTTTTTTTTTTTTTTTTTTTTTTTTTTTC
>JAKUHH010000266.1:0-67828 GCA_022701365.1 Mycocentrospora acerina
GTGTTGGTTGACTCAGGGGTAATGATAGGATGTGACGTTGTGAACGTTACAATATCTAGCTATTAAGTCCTTATAGTAGGCTAGCCTTATTTAGATACTTCTTATAAAAAGCTCTTAATTTGTAGAGAGATCTTATAAAATTTAAGGCTTTATACTAAATAAAGTCTAGGTTATATCTTACTTAGCTAACTTAATATTTTAGAGTAGATTAGTAGACTTTACTAGTAAGTATCTCTTCTACTTTTTATTTATCTACACTATAAATTAGGTTTCTAGCAGGCTTTAGTGCCTCTTATTTTAGTAAGAGGTCTTAGAAGTCCTTACACAGGACATTTAGTGCAAAGATATTATATATATATAAGCCTAGTAGTAACTTTAACTAATAAAAGTGCCTAACCTATTTAAGTACCTTAAAAGGCCCTTCTTATTGCATAGATAGCTTTTAGCTAAGTCTTAGGTTAGTTAAATTTTTAGTAGATAGGTACACTATGTCTTTAACTTACTAATCTACTAGTTATCTTTACCTATTAACTATAGCTTGCATTTAAGCTTAGGTCTTTTCTATATTATCTTTAGCTTATTACTAAGTGTTATGTATACAGGTTGTTAATGCAAAAGTGTTAATATAGTTAATTTTATTAAATTATTTAGTAAAAAGTATAAAGCTCTCTTAATTCTAACTTTATCTAGGTTTGCTACTAAAGAAGAGCTAATATAAAGCTATTCTAATAGCACTGTAAGAGAGAGTTATCTTAGTATAGTTAATTAAAAGTAGGAAGTTACTCTAATGATCTTAGTAAAAGGATACAAAAGGCTGCAATCTCTAATTAATATACTTATTTATAATCTCTGTTTAGCTATCTATTTCTTTATAATAGGCAGTAAAGAGCTTAACTTTTACACTAATAATTTAATAAAACTTTAACTAGAAACTAGAAATAAATAAAAGACTATAGTTTAATACAATTATATCTAAGGTGTGTCTAAAATAGTACACTTATTAGATAAATAGGTTTACTATGCCTTAGGCATTAATTATCTTGTAATATAGGATAGTAATAGCTTATTTAAATAGTCTATTAATAATTACTATAATCTAGTTATACCTAGCTTAATCTTTTAAGAAATCTTTAAAATTAATATATAAGTGCTGTATTAGTCTTTTAGAGATAGGCAATAGGTAGAAGTATTTAAAAAGACAGGACTATCTTAGATGTCCTCTATAATAAGAGATGCAGTTTTGCATATACTATTAATAGCTAGCCTTTATACCTTTCTAATAGTACTATTAGGCTAGTAACTAATAGGTCTTCTTAAAGCTAGGGTGCGCTGTAGAGATTTAATTATGTACTTTATAAATAAGCTAAGTATATAAAAAAGAATCTTTAAATAAGCAGAGTTAATCTTAGTAGAGCAAGAGTCTATTACTAATCTAATAGTTATCTAGTAGCTTTACTTATTATTCTTTAAAGGTTAACTAGTTTTTATAGAGAACTATATCTATTAATTCTAAGAAGTTAAAAGCTATTAAAGTTATATTAGGGTGTAAGGCATTAATAGACACTATCTGTTAAACTTAAGTTTAGAAGTAAGTCTAAGCTAGATTAGTATTAATTTAGCTATAAAGATAATAAGGCCTAAGTAAGACTTATAATTAAGTATCTTCTTAGGCAGATTTTAACTAGCTTAGGTCCTGTTCTTATTAGCTAAAGATATTAGCTTTTTTATTATTCTTGCCTAGTGTATACTTAATTTAAAAATTAAAAAGAGCTAAGGCTTTAAACTATTATGCTTATCTAGTATTAAGTACTTTAGTAGTTATAAAGTATTCTAAGGCGCAGTAGTCTAAAAAGACTAAGACTTAGGTCTAACTAAAAGTTAGTTTAGCTTTCTATTTTAAGAAGGCTTAAAGAATGGTAAAAAGTTCTTTATTATATATTTCTTAATTAAGCTTAGCTCTAGATAAGACCTTACTATAAAAGGCTATAAGGTACTATTTCTTATTAAGGTGTTTTTAAAATAACACTCCTGCTGCAATGCTGTCTAATAAGTCTATTTTAATCTAGGTATTATACTTAAGTTTAAAATAACATAAAGTAAGTATTACTAAAAAGGCAGTCTTAAGAAGATAGAAAGCCTTTTTATACTCTAAAGTCTATATAAAAAGTATTATAGAGCTTTATAGTATAATAAGAGGTTTTATAACTTATAAAAACTTAGTAATAAATTAGTAGTAAAAACTAATAAAGCCTAAGAAAGACTTTATACCTATAATAGTAGTTAGTCTCTTTTAGTTCTTTAAAGCTTTTACTTTTTTTAAGTTAACCTTAATACCTTTATTAGTTAATATGTAACTAAAGTACTTTATATATATAATATAAAACTTACTTTTTTTAATATCTACTTAAAGGCTAGCAGTATATAGTCTTTTTAATACCTACTTTATATATTATTCATAAGTAATAGGGTCTTCTAAATAGATTAAGATGTTGTCTAAGTAAGTAATATAGAAGTTATTTAGAAAATTAATTAATATATTATTTATATATTATTAGTAGGTTACAAGGCTGTTATAGAGGCTAAAGAGTAGTACTTTATATTTATATATTCTATAATAGGTTTAAAAAGTAGTGTATTCTTTAGAATCTAGATCTAAATAAATACAGTTAAATGCAGAATAAATATTAAACTTAGTAAAGATTTTAGCCTTTAAAAAGCAGGCTAAGAGCTTATCTATATAAGGAATTAGATAGACATCTTTATAAGTAAAGTTATTTAGTTTATAATAGTCTATATAAATTTAGAGGTCCTTACTAGCTTTCTAAATATATAAAATAAGAGATATAAAAAGGCTCTAACTATGCTTAATCTAACTTTTTTAGAAGTTCTCTTAGATATAGCACTTAGTTACTTCTTACTCTTCTATATTCTACTTATATAACAGGCTATAGCTATTTAGTAAGAGTTTAGTAAGTATAATCTTATAGTTATATAGTTAAAAGTCTAAGAATATTTCTACAGCAGTCTTGCTAAAGACATCTTAAAAAGAGTAGTAATAGAGAGGTAATTAGTCTTATACTAAGGCTGTGTTATTAAAGTTATCTTCTAGCTTTTTTTTATCTAAAATTTAATTAATTTTATAAAGGCTAGTAGTAAAGAATTTATTTTTTTAGTATTTTATATTAAAGTAGAAAGTATTAGCAGAAATAAGAGTAATATAAAAAGAAGGTTTAGTAAAGATAAGTTCTAGTAGGGTTTAGATAAGTTTTAGAATTAAGTCTTATATAATAAAAGGTAAGAACTTCTAACTCTTTAAGAGTTAGAGTATCCTTTAAATCTTATAAATAGCAGTAGTTATACTATACTTTTCTTAATAGTCTTCTTATTTTTATAGCTTATCTTATTATGTAATATCTAAAGTAATAGTTTTAGTAAAAACTATTTAGTTAAAAGTTATTAAGAGTAGTAGAGCAGGATTATATACAGCAGGATAGCAGCTTAGCTAGATAATCTAGAAGTAATCTATATCTAACTATAGCTTAAAATACTTTATCTATTTAATTCTAATAATATAATCTTATATGCTAAGATTTACTATTATAAATAAGTAGTTATTAATCTTTCTTTTATTAATAATTAGATATAAATAGATATACTAAGTTACTAGAGAAGAGATTTAGTCTTAAAACTTCTTAATAGTAGCTTAAAAAGGTAGCTATTAGAAAAGAGTCTAAAGAGCTAATAAAATAAAAGTAGTAATTTTTAAATTTAAGAAAAGATAACCTTAAGCACTAGTATTAATTAAAGAGTATAATTAAACCTTAAAGCCTTTAGTGTAAAAAATAAAAAGAGAAAAAGAATATAGTTTTCTAAATAAGTTTAAGAGACTAAAGTTTAATAAGTTATAATAGTTTAAGCCTAAAAAAAGAGGTCCTTTTAAGTGTCTTTATTTCTTGTTTAATCTTCTTCTTAGTTAAGGTCTTCTTCTAATTCTTTAATATCCTTATTAAGGTATTTAAACTTAATTTTCTGTACTTAAGATAAAGGATACTTACTTATAAAGTATCTTAGCTTACTATAGTTATAGCAATTACCTAGAGTTAGATCTTTTAAAAGACTAAGAGTCTTAAATATAAGCTAAAAAGTAAGTAAAAGTTAGAGTTATGTTTAAATATAGAGGTCTACTTATTAGTATAAGTTATAGTTTATTCTTAGTAGGGACCTTTAAATTAGACTTAAATAAAGTTAACCTAGTTTATATATTATATAGATTATACTTCTTATAGTTAGGACTAAGAGATAGTTCCTTTCTTCTATATTAAATACTATTAGGTATTTAACTATAAGCTTAAAAAAGTTATTTTTTTATTACTTAAATCTAAAGCTAAGCATCTATAAAGTTAGTATAATCTTTATCTATAAGTAGTAAAACTATTTTAATTTAAGTACTTATCTTTTAATAGTAGCACTAAAGAACTATGCTTTAAAAGTAAAAAAAGTTTCTGTTTTATCTATATAAAGTTTATTAAAAGTAGCTTAGCTCTTAGCTTTTTTATTTTTTATAATAAAATAAGTCTTAAGTAAGTTAATTATATCTTCTGTAATTTTAAAATAGTTAGATAAAGTATTAAATAGGTATTAGAGCTTTAAGTACTCTTTAGCTAGGCTAGAAGTATATCTCTAGACTAATGCTATATAAGCATACTTACTTTAATAGTAGTCTATATTAATCTCTAATTAGTCTTAGATTAAGGCTTACTATTAGTAAAAGGTTAAGTTGTAACTATTATTAAAAATATTAATAGTAAGTATTTTTTTAGATAGTTTTATATATATAGTATTATTAATTAAAATCTTAAACTAAAACTTTAAAAGTTAAGGTTATTCTAAGAGAGTTAGTAGTAATTTAGTGCTAAGTAAAGGATAGTCTAAAGTAATTATAGCTTACTATAGTTCTTAGATTTCTGCATAAAGTTAGTCTACTAATTAAGCTAAGTCTTCTTTTCTTTAGTCTAAATTTAGTATAGGTTCTGCACTAGTTCTTACTAGCTTAAGAAATAAAGTAAGATTAGATACTTCTGCTGTTACTCTTAAGGTTAAGCCTTAAGTATATACTAATCTTTAAGTTAGTTCCTTTAAACTTAGAGTAATAGTAGTAAATATTAAAGTTAAGTCTAATTCTGCTAAGTTTTTAATAGTCTCTAAGTTTTTACTTTAGTGTAATCTTATACAGCTATTCTAAATAATCTTAATATAGTAGTTTAAGAAGTTCTAAATATAAAAGCTTTAGTTATTAAGAGATTATAAAGATCTTAGCTATAATAAAATACTAGATATAATAGTATAGTCTAAGTTAGTTCTAAATTAGATAGAGCTTAGATATAATCTAAATAAAATAAGTAGTAACATTATTTAGAGGCTATTACTAGCTAGGACAAGTTTTTCTGTATAATATAACAATATAAGTTATAAGAGAGTAATCTAAATAGAGTCTAAAGTGTCTACTACTAGGCATTTAAGAGTGCTAGGACTAGAAGACTAAACTAAAGATACTATTCTCTATACCTATAGGTCTTGTACAAAAGGATACAGAAAAACTACTTATTTAAACTACATAGGCTGCTACCTTATATACCCCTTCCTAGGATTGCTATCTAGGGCAAGTACAAAACAGGTAGCTATTAGAGAGGTATCAGTTGACTCAGGGGTAATGATAGGATGTGACGTTGTGAACGTTACAAGGTGCTGCGTCTTAACGCGCGAGTAGTAAGGCAGGCAGAAGCATAGCTAGAGGCAGGCGCAGCTTAAGCTTAAGCATGTAACGACGCAGGTTATAAGAGAGTGATCCAAATAGGGTCCGAGGTGTCCACTACTAGGCATATGGGAGTGCTGGGACTAGGGGGGGTAAACTAAAGATACTATTCTCTACACCTATAGGTCTTGTACAAAAGGATACAGAAAAACTACTCTTTTAAACTACATAGGCTGCCACCTTATATACCCCTTCTTAGGATTGCCATCTAGGGCAAGTACAAAACAGGTGGCTATTGGATAGGTATTGGTTGACTCAGGGGTAATAATAGGATGTGACGTTGTGAACGTTACAAAGCAGACTTCTTATTCTTAGGCTGTATACACAAATAATTAGCATTAAAAACACTACATAAGTAGGTTATAATAATAATATATGATATCTATAGTTTATATAAATAATAAGAAAAATGTATAGCTAAGTAAAGCTTAAAGTAATTATATAAGCAGCTTGCTTAGCAGTTATATAATTCAAAAATAAGTAAGATTAAAATAAAAGAGTGTTCTATAAGTAATGTGTATAATAAGACATTTGCTTAAGCTATATTTAACTTATATTCTTAATAAAATATAATATAAAATAGTACAATAAGCTTATAAGAGCTAAGTATAAGTAATAACTAATTTTAGTAGTTACTTAAGAGTTATACTATAAAATAGAGCCTTACTTGTAAGTCTTGCTTATAACTCTTACTTATAAGCTCTGCTTACTAGCTTATTATAAAGAACTTAGTACTAAGCTAGTAGAAGAGTAATTATTACTTAGCTGCTTTATACATAATATTTATGCTACACTTACTTTATTAAATTAAGTATGCTTAGTAATAATAACTACTTTGCTCCCCTTTCTATTATATATAATAGAGATAAAATACTTAAATAGACAAGACAGTGGTCTATACAATAAATCACCTGAATACTATTATTCTAGCTCTTATTTCTACAACAACAGTTCAGATCAGTAGACAGGAAGTCAGGCTTGTTCCCGCACTCTGTGTGTTCCGGGTATGGTTGGACTATCCTCATCGTGGAAAGCCTGCCTTTGATTGCAGTAAAAAGAGAGAATTTGCTTTCCAATCAATGGTCTGAACATCAGCCTCTATTTGGAGTCCACAGGTGAAGATATCAAGTTTAACATACTCGTCGATAGTGCGACCAACTATGACATAGGGAGCACGGGTCTGGACCATTCAAGATGACGGCTCGATCTTCACCTCATCCAGTATAAATAAACTCAAGACCGACCATAACAACTACCTGAGAAAAGTCACGGAAGCCTGCAAAAGAATACACACTGGAGCCATAGGGAAGGAAGGTGGCACTCCGCCAATCGGTTTTTATTTAGAATTACTGACAATTCAGAGAGCAGCAATCACGATAGCCTATTCAGTAAGCCCAAGGCATTCAGGACTCTGAACAAAATGTGGAAGGCAGCTATACTAAAAAGCAAAAGAACGGCGGAAAGAACGGCCAACTTGCCAGGTAGAGAGCAACTTGCCAGGTTGAGAGGCTAACTACCAGCATGGAGGGATTGTGCTCTCGAGCCACCAAGATGCGCTGAGTCATATGAAGGATGAGTTGTTTGTTTGAGCTGACTATGGAGAAGCTCTATGTACAAACAATACTATTCCCATTTAGGACTCTCCTCCTGAGTCCTTTCCTACCACCACAGCAGGCCGGGGAACCTCGAGTGCTCACCAGGGGTCATTCCAACAAGATGATTGAGAAAAAAAGCGAGGTTCAGACGAGCGAACAAGGATCAAGGAAAGGAACATCATTCCAAGATCAAAGCAATCTCAAGGAAATCGACAGTCTCTCTATCAAGTTACAGTCGCTGATAGAGGCCAATGACGACATCACCCTTGCTTTTAATGACCTGCCAGACCTCGAGATCGTTCGCTTGGAGGGTGCTACCGCTGATTACGATAGCATCGCAGAGAAGATACGTCTCGCATGGATCGTTGACCAGGTATGACTCGGAGGCCCCGAGTACGCGCTGGATCTTGTACGTATCCTGTGGGACGCCACGGCTGGCAAGATATGTTCGCACCATGCGCGGATGCTCCGCCACGATGCGTGCGGGATTGTCAGCGGTCCACGCGTGTGGGTCGATTTTCTGACTACGCCGGCTGATGAGCGCGAGCGAAATTTCCGTCTCTGGCGCAGAAACAACGAGGCTTGCAACAGTCGGGAAGTTGTCCATGACAACGTTGTAAGTCACTGTGCCGTCGAGTGTGCCCTCCGCGAGGAGGCCCGGCATGTCCTTTGGCCTGGCAGACACGAAATGCACACTCACGCCCTCGCCGAACGCGTTGGCGAACTTGGCCGCATCGACAACCTCGTAGTCGACGCGCAGGGAGCGACCCTCGGGGCGGATGAGCTTTACGCCGAGGTGTGTCAGCATGAACTTGTCCGTCCTGTCCTCGTACTTGTCCGCCGTCACGCCGATGGCCTTGGAGCCAGGCGGCGTGACGGCTCGCGCGAGGACGGCGTCGGCATCCGCGTCGGTGAGTGCGCTCATCTGCACGGGGGGCAGCCCGACGCGGCGCGCGTACGTATTCACGAGCCGAACCATGGCGCCCGCTTCCTTGTGCGAAGTGTGGGGCGGGACGACGGCGGTAAGCTGCCAGATGTGCGCCTCTATAAGCGCGAGCAGCCGCTCAGACGCGCCCTCGTCTGCCGACACAGGCCGGAGGCGCGAGCGATCATGCGCGGCAAGACGCTCGTACAGGGCCCGGTAGCGCGGCGTGAGTGTAAGATCGTCGTCGGCGAGCACCTGGCGCGCGTGTAGGCCATATGGCTCGTGCGGGGCGACCATCTCGTGCTCATGGAACGGGCGGCTGGCAAGGTGGGCGCGGAGGAGGCTGTTGAGCTGCAACCACTTGTCGACAATAGTCACCTTCACGGCGCTGCCGCCTGCGCGCCACACGTCCTTGTCGAATGCATCCTGGCCGGTTGCATTGACGACCTCGCGCCGCTTGATGCGCATGCAGTCCTGGTTGATCTCGGACCACATGGTCTGCCCCGTGGGGTCGAACATGATGCATCCGTCCTGCACCTCGAGCCCGATCTGATGGAGGTAGTGCTGGATCGTGAAGAAGATGCGGATCGTCCAGTCGACCGAGGCCTCGACGGCCTGCACGCCATGCACGAGCTCCTCGGGCACGCACTTGTCCCCAAACGGCGTTGCGCGCGCCGTGAGGAAGTCGTTGTAGAAGGCATCCTTGCCCACGGACGCTTCCATGAGGTGGTAGAATGGGTGCGTCGCAGGATTGACGCCCTTGTACGTGTGGTTCGGGTTCCGCCAGTCGAAGCGGACGTATGGCCCGCGCCTGTACTGGCCCGTCGGCAGTGTGACACTTGAGTGGTTGACTATGCCGAAGAAGGAATGCTTGTCTGTCCCCAGGCAAAGTTCCTTGTACACGGTCTCGATCTGCGTGATTTCGGTGCTTTGCGCCCAGATGAGCCCATGCGCGTTCAGGCCGTTGTACGTGTGGCTGATTCCTGCGCGATGGAGCATCTCCAGGAAGAGACGCGAGCCGGCAGCACGGATTGCGCTGAGACCTGTAATCTCCGCCGTGGCCTGCTTGCTGTGCGAATAGATGGTCGGCTTGAGGAAGACAAGCACGTGATTATCAAAGTGGCGCGTCAAGGGTGTCTCGACTTTGTAGATCTGCTTCGACTCGCCCTCGACGATTAGACGAAGGCGCAGCGGGGCATTTCCGGCGTGCAGATTGTCGTATTGGTTCACAAGCGCATGTATGAGGCCCGGGTCGCGAGAGCACTGGCTGCGAACGTCTTCGGGGGTGAAGATTGACGTCTCGCCGCACTCAATAGCAATCACCTCTTCCAGCCGCTGCGCGTAGTCCATGCCCGGGACCACTGCGCGGCGATTGGCCAAGGAAGCGACGCCGTCGGGAGTCAGCGTGCGCAAGGCAAGCGTGGAGAAGAGCGCGAGGACCTCGAGGCTGCGGGCGAGGGCAATGATGTCAGAGACAGATTCCTCGACGCCCTTCTTTCCGGTATCCACGACGGGCAGGCCATAGAATGCGGCTAGTTCCTGGTGACTTATCAGAGTCGTCCAATAGCAAAGCGAAATGCAAAGAACATACAAGGAATCGCGCGCGGAAGTAGAAGAGGGATTTTTCAGACTCCCACTTGTCTGTGCTTGGCCGGTTCGCGAGCCGCGCTTGGAGGACGGGGAGGTCAGCATCAAGGATGATTCGCACGATTCTGCGGTCAACTCCGTCTTTGTCCGTGTAGGATGTGGGGAGGGGAGCACGGTCGTCGCTGGCAAGCTGCAACGTGAGTTTGTCAAAGGCCCTAACGACAAGGGCATCTTCGAGTGTGGGATCCTCGTCTCCACGCGCATAGACAACCTGACCAGCCGCCCTGAGGGCGGGGGCGAGAGTAGATTTCCCGGTTGCGTCGTTGCCGTGGAGGACGATGGTATAGGCCGACTCGGACATGATGGGCGAAGATGGAGTGGGCACACTTGACGGTGCTGCAATGAGAGAACTTGTGAGAGAGAAACTGCGAGGTTCTCATGCGGCTGGTGATTATTTATATAAAAGATGAGTTTCACAAATTGCACGCCTTCTCAATCAGTCCTTTTCGAGTCTGCATTCCTCAGCCTATACAGTCATGCTTGAAACCAAGTTTCTTGGCCGACAATAGAGTGTTTTGCTCTTGACGCGCGTGTCGTCTAAATGGACGATTAATTAACCTGGCATTACGCAAGTAGACATCTTCTGCCAGCGTAAGAAATATTTACAGATTTCTATTGGGTTGGGAAAGATTCGACAGATTTCTGTGGTATTAGGCCTTCACCTCATATTTCCCGCTCGCCCAGGCACCCCCCTTGTAGCTCCCCTACTACGCCTTAGCTGCGTCGTCAGACAAGCAAGCCAAAGCTGCTAACATAGTCCTCCATTTAAGGTTGACGGGTACGGCTGCAGCGGAACAGCGGGCGGGCGGGCAGTTAGACCGAGGCAGGGAATCGGCCCTTCAGTAACTTTACACTCTGCAACTAGGTACACGGTAGTACGGGGCTTATTTAGCAAGTCCTAGTTTAGCCCCACAGTCCCTTGGCACGTCGGGTTAATACATCTCGAGAAGCCTATCACATTTACCAAGTCAGCGTTTGGGATAGAGAAACGGACTCTAGAGCGGCCAAACTCCAAATAGGGCGGCCGCCGCTAACAGTATAACGTTACAACCGGCTGTGACACCCTCTCCAAGAATACGTCACAGAATTTACTTGTATGCGCCTCTTTATCAATAGAAACTCCAGTAGTTGGATCATGCATGGTGCTCCACGTAGCAACACGTAGCTCTTACAGCCGATGCTGTTGGCCTCTAGGCCGGCCGGCTCCGGGCGTGAGACCAAAACCAAGACAGTAAGCCATGGCAACGCATGCCCAGGTGAAAAGCCCGTTTTGAGTCGATCAGTAGTCATCCGCTCGTAGCATTGTCCCCCGATTGCTGTCCAACTAAATAGCACCTGCAATTCCTCCACCTATCGTACGCTCCTTCCTAGACCGCGCACATACTTATTCCAATCATCCTACCTCAGTTGCTTCTGTCAATACATATTGGTCCAGCAGAGATGTCATCTCCTACCAGCGCTGGAGTCTACCAGACACACTTGCTCTCCGAGAAGCATACAATCTTAATCCGGGATGAGATATACGGAGAGGAACTGGTCCATGAGCCGGTTCTCGTAGAGCTTCTTCAAAGCCCAGAGGTGCAGCGACTGCAAGGAATCTGCCAGTATGGCGTCACTGCATTCTTGGGCCTGACGCCGCGAGTAACACGGCTCGAACATTCGGTTGGTGCATTTATACTCGTGCGAAGAGTTGGTGGCACGATTGAAGAACAAATCGCTGCTCTTCTCCATGATATCTCTCATACCGTCCTCAGTCATGACGTCGATTACGCCCTATCCAAGCTTGGGGAAGAGAGCTACCACGAGATACATAAGACACGGTATCTTGAGACGACGGGGCTACCAGGCCTCCTCGCCAGACATGGGATCGACCAGAAGGTTCTTGACGAAAATCTATTTCCTTTAGTCGAGATGCCATCACCTCATCTGTGTGCCGACCGCCTAGACTATGCTTTACGCGACGCCATCAGCTTCGGCAAGCTTGCAATGGAAGATGCCAGAAGGATTTTCCGCTCACTAAAGGCGTTTCCCAGTCCTACAGCACCCCGCCGTTTACTGGTGCTGGACGATCCACATGTAGCACTGATTCTTTCCCGCGCATACCTCACTACCGACAGAGACGTCTTGACAAACCCGGCCATTGTCGACATGTCTGAGCGGACGGGTCGGGTGATAGGCGAACTGGTGCAGGCAGGGTCTGTGGATGATGAGGTGCTGTGGCAAATGTCCGACGCAGAATTTTGGGTTTTACTTCGTCAAGCAGCGAATCCTGAGCAGCTTCGCGCTATCAAGAGACTGGAAGACGAAGGGATTCCAGAGGAAAAGGGACTCCAACGACCACAAGGCACCAAAGTTCGCACCCTCGATCCAGACGTTTGGCAAGCAGGAGAAAAGCAACCGGCACCATTGTCGACAGTGTTGCCAACGTGGGGATCAGAGCGACTGGAGTACATTCTCAGTCGTAGTCAGCATTGATGATAATTGTTGCATCGAAGATAGCTATGCTCGTCTCCAGGCGCTGATTCAAAACCTACAACCCGAACGTATGGCAGCACGGCACAAACCGTTTCTTAGAGGAAGGTGCTTCCTGCAAGGCACCAGGCCGGTGCAGGCGTAAGCGCTAGCTCAATATAGGCTCTCATCCTACCTAATACCATGCTTTGGCTTGTAGTGCTAAAACTTGCTATTTGATAGAACCTTGCACGTATGTTGACAGGCCCATGCTATACGGATTGAGTTATATAGGGCGCTGCCATCTCCGCCATTCGGATTGCGAAGACTATGTTGCAGCTATGCCCGAAGGTGAGGCATATTCGCTAAGCACCGCAATGCCCCCAGAAGGATTGAGGGGTTTCGTAGCATTATCTGCAAGAGGAAGGGGAGCGACATGTGCGCATGCATGAGATGCCCCATCTTGGTGCCACCGTCTTGCCGAAACCCATGTGTCTGGTACACGCATACGTATGATGTCGTCTTTGGTCCGTACTATGGTACCAGGCATCAGTATAGTCGGTGTGGGGGCGAAGGGTTGTAGATCAGGTCGGCGTTTTCACGAGTCAAATGGTCTCTATTATCTATATTACAATACAACTCACGCGCAAGTCAAGACGTGAATAGGGCGGCCGACAGGTAAAATACAGAAACATGCTCAAAGCAGTCTAGCTGCAATTTAATTTCCGATCCCTGCTACTTCCCCACCGACAATTCTTGTGCCCAGTACCATAGTAAGTGGTAAAAGACGCCAACGTGTCCGCCGCGCAAGGCAGGTTTTATCGGTCCTTTCGCTTGCGCAGACCGAATCATCGCTGAACCCAACGGCCCTTCCGTGGGCTGAGTCCGACAAGTTCTGCCGCCCAAGTCGTTGTTCATCTGCTCATCTCCAGCACTCCAAGGAACTACTGTATTTTTCCGTCCACTCTGTGTGTTGGCATGTCGAGCTAGCAGGGGGACTGAGAGCTCGCTGAGCCGCAGCAAGCGACCCAACAGCAGCCTTTGAATGAGCCAAGATTAAATCAGAACCTCCTGAGTTTCTACTGAGCAACCGCCACTAAAGCTTTTTAAGCCGCATAACACTGTATCGGGTATTGTCTTAGCTCATCCGGTGCGTGCCGCCCCCTGCTAGCTTTTGACAAAGTGGAAGGAAAAATACGGTATATCTGGAAGAGAGGAATCATGTGCTATGATCTGATGCAGCTCGTGCTTAATGGACTATATTTCGCAACCGGCGAGGGCAGCGCGGATCGTGTCTAGGGCAGGGTGGCTTATTCTGATCTTTCTAGGCTAGTCTTCCGTCACGCTTTTGCTCGTCCGTGTCTTGTGTCTCCTTGCAGGTGACCCCATCGGCGGCCCTTTCGATGTGTGCCAAAAAGTCCTCCTCTACCCATCCCTGTCACCTAGCTGCACTCCAACTGTCTCGTGTCTCACCGAACAATGCCCGGAGGGTTTGATGGATAGACTCGGGTACTGCTGTCCGGACATGTAACAGTAGCTGGTTCAAGCCGAGAAGCCTACAGGAGGGGGTCAGCTCGGTATGGCACATGCTCCCGCGGCTCCTGCATCCAGCATATCGGATCTTAGCCTGGCAACAAAGCGAGTGCAGATATTGTTTAGTCTAAAGTGAACCCTGCCTTAGTAACATGCGCTCGATTCATGCCTTGTTGATTTGGGGATTCCACTGAGTGACAAGCTGCAGCAGTACTAGACCAAAGCGCCCATCTGTCCACTTTCTTGCTATATCGCCGTGTGGTGGACCAGCATTTCCGAGCTAAGATGCTATCATTTCTCAAAGGCCATCAATCGTGAAGTTGCCATTTGTCCTGTATCTTCGAAGCACTTCACCGCTAACAATCTGCACGTAGAAAGTCGAGCTTGATCTAGTAGTACTCGCCGTTCCTAATATTGTTGCGAGATCGATCGAATTGAGCGTGCGTAAGCGTTAGGTGTTCTGATTCTCATTCGGATCTGTAGTCGTGAGGTGGGCGAAGCAGTCCAGCTCTGGTATCTGGGCTTCGTACTTCTTCTGCGAGTCAATATCACGCTGTCTATTGATCCGAGTGGGTCTTGGTGTGCCTCGATACCGACACCATCTACCTTGAATTTAGTAAAGCAGACAAGTGCTCCTTCAGCAATGCCACTGCTTGATCTACCAAATGAGTTGCTCCGAAATATATCAGAATACCTAGAATCCGAGACATATATCAACGCCACTGCACAAGCCAACCGCCGCCTTTATACTCTCCTAGATACATACCTCTACTGCTATAATGTACAACAATCTGGAAGCTCGGCGCTGTTGTGGGCTGCCCGACATGGCCAAGAGGCGACGGCGCAAAATTCACTAAGGGAAAAGGCCAATATACAGACCACAAATGATGATGACGAGGCACCGCTATTGTTAGCGGCAATGAATGGGCATAAGCAGCTAGTAAAGCTGCTGCTCGACAAGGGCGCCCAAGTCAACGCGCAGGGTGGACGCTATGGCAACGCACTCCAAGCAGCTTCATCTGGAGGTCACGAGGCGGTAGTGAAGATGCTGCTTGACAAGGGCGCTGATGTCAACGCGCAAGGTGGAGTCTATGGCAACGCAGTCTACGTGGCTTCAGAACGAGGCTACGAGGCGGTGGTGAAGATGCTGCTTGACAAGGGCGCTGATGTCAACGCGCAAGGTGGAATCTATGGTAATGCAGTCTACGCGGCTTCAGAACGAGGCTACGAGGCGGTGGTAAAGATGCTGCTCGACAAGGGTGCCAACGTCAACGCGCAGCGCAGATACTACGGCGACGCACTTCATGCGGCTTCGTCTAGAGGCCACGCAGCGGTGGTGCAGCTGCTGCTCGACAAGGGCGCCGACGTCAACGCGCGAGGCGGAGACTACGGCAACGCACTCCAGGCGGCTTCAACTAGAGGCTACGAGGCAGTAGTGCAGCTGCTGCTCAACAAGGGCGCCGATGTCAACGCGCAAGGTGGAGACTACGGCAGCGCACTCCAGGCGGCTTCACAAGGAGGTCATGAGGCAGTTGTGAGGCTGCTGCTTAATAAGGGCGTCAACGTTAATGCTCAGGGTGGATGGTACGGCAACGCACTCCAGGCGGCTTCATCTAAAGGCTACGAGGCGGTAGTGAAAATGCTGCTCGACAAGGGCGCTGAGGTAAACGCGCAGGGTGGACATTACGGCAACGCACTCTATACAGCTTCATTTGGAGGCTACAAGGCAGTGGTGAAGCTGCTGCTTAACAAGGGTGCTGACGTCAACGCGCAGGGTGGATGGTACGGCGACGCACTTCAGGCGGCTTCATCTAAAGGTCATGAGGCAGTGGTGAAGATGCTGCTCGACAAGGGCGCCGACGTCAACGCGCAGGGCGGAGACTACGGCAACGCACTCCAGGCGGCTTCATCTAAAGGCCACGAGGTAGTGGTGAAGATGCTGCTTAACAAGGGCGCTGACGTCAACGCGCAAGGTGGAGACTACGGCAACGCACTCCAGGTGGCTTCATCTGGAGGCCACGAGGCGGTGATGAAGATACTGGTAGCATGGGGTGCCAAGTCATCATAAGGGAAACGCATGCATGGCTGGCTAATTATGGTCTATAAAGGAAAACAGCTTTATTCTGAAGTCTTTGTCTTGGCAATATTAGTAGTCTGTTGGACACAACGCTAACGGCCATGCTTATGCCGCTGTAATGAAAGCAACATGCAGCAAATTTGCTATCACATGCTAAGTAGATAGTTGGCCCGCACCTGCCACACCCCTGCCATGGACTTCCGCACTGGATGGCATTGCGAAAAGATAGAAGGCCCATGATTGATAACAAGACGGCATGCAGCCTTAGATAGCTTAGTACCTTACTATGCGTGGGTACCATTACCATTCCGCTCTACCCTTACTAGCGCTTATGAGCATCAACAACCCAAACTCCTCATCACCCTAAGATATGACACTGAAGCACCTTACTATACCCCCAAAAAACTGCAGTCCTTATCAAAGAAGCCGTTCGTTGCATCACCGTACAACAGCTGTATCCCTAAGATATGTAGACCCTTTCCACCTTTTTGTATGTGCGTCAACCAACGGCGATCTTCCAGTAATACCCACTCTGCTCACTAAAGCCAAGACTCAAATCTTAGTATTCTAGATTATGCCAGTTGTCCTCTGTCCCCTTATTGTTGACACACCTGCACCAACTTTTGTAGCTTCCTTAACGAGACTACGCCTTTCGACAAACTCTTACAAAGGCTAAGGACGTCTAGCCAATACAAACACTTCTTTTAGAAGAGTTCATCGACAACGCCTCCATCTCGCAGATGTTCTGCGTAGATTGCCGAAGACGTAGGATTCAAGTCGCATACATAGATGGTCAATCCAGTAAACACACGAGTAGCGCGACGCTAGGTACTAGCGGATCAGGGTCTGGCGATTCGACATTGGTTGCCGGATATTCTAACGCTTTTAAGCCGTACATATTCTACCGAAGCGTCGTGGACATAATCTTGAGTGGCTTAGCAAAAATGGCCGGATCAACGTTTTCCCTCCCAATTAGAAACGTTTCCTCAGCCGCCTTAGCGAGGAGAAAGTTCTTAGCTAACTACGTAGTGCACGAAGTAAAGAGCCTGTTCTCGCAGAGTATGGAACAAGATACAAAAGCTGATAATCTCCCGTAACTTTAACTGGTTGGCTTGGTCGGCAAGCTGTTGTACAAGCGCTACTAGCTTCTCTAACGTAATGGGTCGATACATAAGTGCAACAGTAGCCAGCACCTGCTTGCAGAGCTTAGTATTGTCTGTCTTGCTGATCTGCTGCATTGTTTGCTCGTACAGGGTGTCTAGTATAGGCAGGAACAAGTCTAGCTTCCTTAAAACGTTCTGCTTCGCTGTCTTTTAGAGGTCTAAGCACACTGGCGCTATCTTTAAAAAAAAAAGGTGTTGTTTGCATTTAATGCTAGATGCTTAAGCGCAGCGCGCTTAGTTTGTTCGTTATAATTCTTCTTCTGCGCTAGCTTAGAGACCTTTTGTTTAATAAAGACTCAGACAGCTGTTTATACAGACTCTGCGTTTAGCTTATGGCCTACCCTGACCTAATAGCCTGCCTGCTCCAGGCGTCCTTTAATCTCTAGCTAGTTGCAGCTAAAGAAAATCTACTTTACTCAGATTTCAGGAATTGGTTCAACCTGAGGATGTGTACTGTTCTATCCCAGGATCTATCAGATAATAGATCATAGTACCTTTTTGGCTTGTATGGCACAGTGGGGTAGAGCTATGTTCTAACAGTAAAAAGACGTAGAAAACTGCTTCGCAACGATATTAAGCAATTTAGGCAGGTTATTAATACGCTTGTCTAGCAGTTTAACGATTAGGTACGTTGTGGTGAGAAAGTGTCCCATATGGTGGCTTTCTCTTCTTGTCGAACTCGGCGATACACAGCTCTCCATTTCCCCTATACTTTAGAAGACGCACCGCTTCGTATGCATATGTAGTCGGGGCATGTGGCAGAAACAAAACACGGGGGACTGAACGCGGCAGCCTGGTGGAGAGAGCGTACAGCGAATAGGTTACCTACGGAGACCTTCGCACTCTAAACTTTGGCGGTAGTAAAGGAGAGGAGAACGATAGACCACACCTTGTCATCACCTTAAAGGAATGCAGGCTGTGATTGTGTTCTGAGCTGAAGCTGGCATCGCTACAGTACCATGTCCTCGGCGTAATGAGGGTGTTGAATCACGCCTCAGCCTCAGGCAGGGTAGGCGTAGTGGAATGCATGCGCCAGAACGTTGGTCACCAGGCTGTAAACCGTCTCAACCAAATGAGATAACGAATCGACATTGGGCTTCTCGGCACAGGCCTCATCTTCAGCATGACCTCAGTCCAGCCTTATCTCGAAGCCTCGTTATCTCTGTGCTAAGCGTAGGAGTCGGGAGATGCGCACAAAACAGCGGGCGTTGAGAGGCTTCGGTTATGTAACTGTCATCGCTACGCCACATTCTGGCTTATGGGGTTGCGAACTACTGATACCATCTGCGTTAGCGATATCTTGTAGTTTTGTATAGCGGAAGCACGAACATGCATTTTTCTGCTTAGCATTGCTACATCACCATGTAACAAGTCGTGCAGCTACTACCAAAGTTTCAATTTACGAAAGGTGTCAAAGTGACGTAAGAGAGACAATAATGTTTTGCCATATTCACAATGATTGATCGATTCACGATTCCCGGTTTGAGAACTGATTAATTTTGTGAGTACCATTTGGTAGTATTGTTCAGTGGGTTTGATTTCTAACTAAATTAGCTTGTTTTTGCGAACTTGCAAAGAAGAATTTAACATGCTCAACTTGGGATGTTTGCCAGTGTCGCAAGATCCACAGCCAAAAAGATTTAATTCACGTACTCTTCAACTGATGTTTTTGCTGGTATATTCACAGGAAATTTGATATTCAAAGATTTGTACTCTTGTACATAGCTCGTAGGGCACGTTAGAATTTTCTTCGATTTACCACTATCCATTAAGCAATGCCCGGGCCTCAACCTCGTATATCAAGTTCTTCTTAGCCAAACTTGCTACTCCCAAGACCGTATCAGGTGGTCTGTGGCCGTCGGCTTTTTTGTCCATAAATTCTATCCAAATCTTTTCCCAACCTCGGTCAACATCGTCTTGCGTATCCAATATCTCGTCTCCTATCCTTTCCACAATATAATGGTGCACGTGCACTATGTCGCGAAGTGTTGCGCCAGCTTCTTTTAAGCAGCTGAGAACTTTCTGGTAGGCCTGTTTGACTTGGGTGATGAAATCCGGAGAGGTTTCTCCGTCTGACTGGAGTCGGGTCTGTCCAGCTAGAGTAATGAGTTTGAAAGTGGGCAGGATGGGTGTGACACAGATCTGCTCGTAGGTGAAGCGGGCTTAGGAGCCGAGGACCGGCTGAAGGCGCATGGTTTGTTAGCAAATGCCATAATTTCCAAAGTGCTCTCTCAAGTTGGAGGTACCTACACGATCAGCATTCTCAGTAAAATAACTAGATCAGTAACGAATGCGTGGTGACGTCACACGACATAGCCACTCCAAGATCCCGCAATAATGATATAAGCAAAGGGCAAGATTCCATCAAAACACGAAAATGGCAAGCGTTGCTGATAAATACCAGCTATTCATTTGGATGGAAAGTCACATAAAAAGCTCCGATCGAATCAAACGCGGCGTAGAGAAGCCCGCTTCTTGGTTACATCATCTGCATGCGCAAACTGCGGGGAAAGCGACACGGGCTTTAAACATGGTCGCATGCTGCCTGAAACCCCATAAATGAGTTCTCAATAGCTCTTTGACAGCTATCGTCAACGCATCACGATGGCAGAAAGACTTCCTGCTGTTCGAGTACAGGTTGCCGACCGCTCGCCTCATGACATCTATCTGCCGAGCTCGCAACCATCAACGGGCACCGCTACGACATCAAACACTACGTATATTGACCGTACACACTCCAAAACACATGTTCATTCTGTTTCTTTGTTCGATGTGGGTATTCTCAAGGATACGCTTATTCCATCTCTCACCCTTCATTCGGGACTCGCCGCCATCGCTTGGGGAGCAGCACGCTACACACAGAGAGTAGACGCGAAGGATTGGCTATGGCCTAGCGGTCAAGTTGCTAATGCCTGGTGGTCTGCTATTGGACGACGCCTTGTTCAAGGCCTTACCGTTTCCCAAGCCTTCAACCGCCTGTCATGGCACGAGCGTCTCATCCTCACTGGTGTCACACTCTGGGGTGGCCGCTTATTTTACCGTGTTGCCCGCCGTTCCATTGATCGAGGCAAGGATGATCCTCGGTATGACGAGGCCAAGAAAGAAGATGGTTTCTGGAACTCGGCTTTGTTCAAAGTCTTCCTTCCAGAGGCTCTCTTCCAAATGCTAATCAGTCTACCATTTTCTGCTCCGTTTCGACATGAAGGTGCTGTTTTGAATGGATATCATCCAATCATCCAAATGTTCGCAGTTGGCCTCTTCTCTTCCGGACTAGCACTGGAGACACTTGCCGACTATCAGCTTGACCAATACAAAGCTGAGGGCGGCAAGGGCATCTTCCGAGAAGGTGTCTGGAGTATTGTTCGTAATCCGAAGTACTTATTTCCAAAATTCCGCGTTAATGGTTTGAAAACTAAAACTAAGTAGTTACCTCGGCGATACCCTTGTGCACATTTCCTTCATCGTCTTGCTATACGGCTCCGACATGCTCGCACCCATTGAGCTTCTTGGTCCCCTGGCAAACTATGGCTTCCTGCGATTTTTTGGCGGTGACGCGGAAAAAGAAAAGCACCAGACACGTCGATACTCTGCATCTCAACCAGAGAAGTTTGCGGAGCTGGAGAAGTTCCGTCGCGAGAAGAACGCATTCTGGCCGACTACGCAAGAGATGAACAACAAGTGGTTATGGGCTGTGGTTGGGATTGGTGGTCTTGGTGTTGCAGTTGAGCAGACACTCAGGGCTTTTCACTAGGTTTAACAACCGATAGCGTGTTTTCTTCTTGAGTGAAGGTGTAACAAGCTCTCATTCTCAACGTTTTTTTTTACGTCCTATCCTGGAGTATCGTTGATTGACTATATAATAACACTATCTTTCTCTTTTTTCGTCTCATTTCTCAATAACGTTCATTATCACCTTGCAATAATAAAATGCAGGTACGTGGTGGTAAGTCTGTCGTAGTTGGTTTTTGGTGTCCATGGTAGTGATGTGTCTCTATATATATTACATATCAACGAACGTCACATCTGGTAACAATTTTTATTCGTCAGGTCTCCAAAACGACGAAAAATAACACGTAGACAGCAATTTTTAAATTTCCCGAGATCCTAACCCAATATCCAAAGTAAACCCTTACATTGTCTTACGTACTAGTCAAGGTTCCGCAATATCACATCTCTTACATCTGCCCGACCAGACAGTACACATTAATTATCATTCATCAAGCACGCAATTAAAATCACAGTTAAGAATTCGAGTCCATTAAAAATCAGAGCATTATTATTAGTGTAAGGATGCAAACAAATACAAACAAATCGATACGTGAAGCCTTAATCGGCTAGCAAAAGAAAATCTTCATAACCTGTACCTTGACACTCTTGTACAACTCAAACAGTAAGCATATTTACTAGAACGCCCCCCTCCTTCTTAGTAAGAAAAATGGGTAAATGTCACTACAATCACACTAACAGATCTTTACTTTGAACCAGTACATCCCGCCACCTATACCAGTCTAGCATCTGGACCCCTACATGACACTCTCACTCACTGGGACCTAAGCGCAAGTGGCGCTATTGATGCGGTGGCTTTATAGCACCGGCAAGTGACAATCAAAAATCGTCAACTTGAGGCTTTGGCTACGTAGACGTAGAAAGAAACAAGGGCCATAGTGATACAATTCAGAATTTGCCTATTATTATCATCACTACTACAATTTGTTCACATCATGTCTATGTTGTCAATACTACAAGTCCCGCTTCAAATTTCCCTCAAACAAAGTAATGGGGATTTAACTTCCTAAGGCAGGTGCAGAAAAGATTAACATCATCCGATATCATATGTGACGCAATTACTAGCTTCTCTTTCGCCCAATAATCCCCAGCTTCATCGCAATTTGGATGGTGAACGATGGGTGCATCATGATCTGAGGTTCTCAAGCCACTTACACAAAGATGCCTGTCAGCACTACCATCCAAACCCATATGCTGTTACTCAACGTGTTCGCGGAGCCGGTTTTGGTACCGGTAGGCTGTACAGCAGAGCCTGTACCACTTGGAACAGATGAACTAGCGGCTGAGGGGCTTGTATTTTGACCACCAGGACTGTTGACGCCGTTGTTTGAAAGAACTCTCAGTTCCAAATTTTGTACTTTGCCACCCGATGACCCATAGACCTCTTGACTAACAGTCCTCTGGCTCACAGACACAAGAGCGCCGTTTGAGGGTGAACGGACACCGTTGTCAATGAGCTGCTGGCACCCCGGGCAAACGGTCGGGAGGGTAAAATTCTTGCTAAACTGCTGGGCTGTAATGAGATTGGAAGCGCACTTCGGGGGCTGAATATTGATGGAAGCGGAGTTAGTCGACGTCTGGGCGCTCATGTCGATCTTGTTAAATTGTTTCTGGAGATTGTCATAGTCTTGACGCAGGGTCACTGTACCGTTGGCGTTGATGTAAACTAGGCCATAGTCGGCTTCCTCTTGGGAGTACTCGTAGACAAGACCACCACTGATGACGTTCATTTGCTCGCTGTAGAGAGCCTCAACCTCGGTGAAGACACGGGGACGGACCTCGTTGCAGCCATATTCACTGAACTGGAAAGCAATGTCAGTGAGAGCCCTGACATGACTGGAAATCGTCACGCGGTTTGTGAGGCGGGCATGCCCAACTATCAACACGCAAAATGTTCAGGTAGCGCGGAAAGCAGTCAAACTTACGAAGATGGGGACGGCAGTCTGATTAAACATGCTAACAAGGCCATCGTAACCAGACGTCTGAAAGGTAGCCTGTCCACACCAACTGTACGAGTTGAGGCCGAAGAAGTCTGAAGACGACATGTCATCGTCGTGGCTGCATTGCAGGTACGCCCAAGTATCCTGAAGAATCTCGCGCACATCGGCAGCAGAGTAGCCGACAGGGATAGTGCGGGTAGAGTGGTTCTTGATATAGTGTTTCAAGTCGCGCTGAACGGCCTGTGGCAGTTAGCCATGTGTGTCACGTGGGACCAAAGGGCGCCATTCATGCTCACCCGAATATACTGGGGGTTGAACTGGGCAGTTGACAGGTCGTTCATAACCTCATTGGCGGCAAAGAATGCGAGTGTGTTGGGGAAGTTTTTGAAGTTCTCGACTACGCCAAAGGCACGCTCGAGGTAGTTTGTGTTGTACGAGGTCCAGGGCGCCGAGCGGTCGATGCTCTCGCCCGGCAGAGGCGAGTTGACGTCGATGATCAAGTAGATGCCGGCGGCGTTGAAAATAGACATGCACGTCGAGTGGTTCAGCGTAGGCGAGACATTGTATACACGAATCGTGTTGACCTGTCAGCCGTCAGCGGCTGACTCGTAGTGCTACACGACTGGGACGGCCAAACTCACGCCTAGCGCCTGCATGACGGCGGCGTCCCGCAGGCAAATGTCGGCATTGGTCAGGGCATCCTCGCCCTGCTGTGGCTTGTAGCCGGCCTGGCCGCCGGGCTGGTAGTCGACGCCAATGAGCTTCAGACGCTGGTTGGTGACGCTGTCGACAAACTCTTGCCCGCGAATCTCCACGGGATTCACGGCATTGGCCGCCGAGAAGAGCGTGCCAACGAGCACCAGAGCGCCGAGGAGCTGTACCGTGTCAGCAGGCAATCGCCGCTGCCCAGGGGCACAGGGCATACCGAAGGCATGGCAGGCGAAGCGTTGAGCGTTGGACTGTTTATACAGGCTGTTTGTTTGGGCTGCTGATATGGGCTGCTTATATAAGCTGTTGATACGGGCGGTGGATATGGGCCATGGGCTGCGCAACTCTGGGCAAGGGCGAGGGCAAGGGCAAGGGCGAGGGCGAGGGCGGCGGGTGCGTTTCTTATAGCACGTAAATACTTAGCATTCACACTACAGCACCGAGACGTCCAAGAAACCCGACCGCGGGCGCGAGCACGCTAACAAATCAGGAAAAAATGCCAGGCCCAGGGAAAGAGGGAGTGAGACCAACGGGGCTGCTGCGTCTTTGGGCACTGGCTCCATTTGTGTCGGCACGCTGGTGCGATCCTGCGCTTGTGGTTACCAACACGGTGCAATCTTGTGCGAGCCGCATTTCCACAGCCTAGCCGGAATCCTTCGACATCTACTGCGCTGCCAATGGGGATCAACAGACTTTTGAGGCTGCTCGACGATATCTACCCGTCAAATGATGACGCCATCTCCATAACAACAAGTGTGGCGGCGTGCGCCACCCGCTAGTAAACCACGACGACCATGGGCTTGGCTTGCTTCCGGCTACCGTAAACAGTCGCCTTGTGATCCCCAGACGTCAATGGGAAGCGCGACGAGTCTAAGGTCGTGGGTCCATGTCAGCTTCTATTCGGTAATGAAGACTGTATGCTTACATTGTGTCTTGGGATCAACTTACACAATGTACATTCCAGTGGGGATGCGTTCAGGCAGAGCCAACAACGGACAGACAAGTGGTCGGGAAACCAGGAAGTGAAAACAACCAAGAGGTCAAGATGAAGCACAATTTACACCTCTACAATCATCAGGTATACTGAAAATACTCCTTCTCTCCCTCCCCTCTCCCCCCTCTAAATATCTCTATTCCCCTTCCTTCTCTTTTCTTACACAACTACCCTGCTGACCCTGTACTCTACAATTACACCTTCCTTGCCCTGTTCCTTCACAAACCTACCCGCACCAACATAGGTCCCGTTCTCCAACTCCTTATACTCTTTACTTCCCGTCTCGAATGTAAACGCTACAAATGAATCGCCAAACTCGGTCGTCTTCGCATCAGGTGAGCCAGAGAGGATCGCAACGACGCCCGGGGTGAGAGCGACATTGCCTTTATAGTACATGGCGATGATCTTGTCATCAGCCGTCCTGGACGGGTTAGCAGACGGAATAGAAATCATATCAGAATAGGGGAGTGCCACGTAGTGAAAAGCCACTCACTTGACCTGACTCCTGACATCAAGCCGCATGTACGCTCCACTCGAATCATTATGGATGTAGTCATATCCCACACCATGTCTGGGTTTCAATTAGCCCAAACAACTCCTCGGCAGTACGCTCAATAATACTTACAACTCTCCATCAACCTTTAGTTCAAATCCCTCCTCACTCTTCACCGTTCCACTTATCATGGGCACGATAACCAGCTGACTGCCTGCTTGGCCGCCAACAGGCATCGGCGCATCAATGGCCACGCGGACTGTGAAGGCGGGTTGGAGAGAGGGGAAGCCTGCCATCTTGAGAGCTCGACAATGATAAATACACTATCTGTCACTGTAGGGAGTTGTAGGCTTGGAAAATCGAATCAATGTAGAACGGAGATGCAATGCAATCTGACACTGGGCTACATTTGTACCTTGTACGTATCACGATGGAAGTTACCCCTCTATACCCCACCTAGCCTCCTTTGCCCCGCGGGAACGACAAAGTACTTCCGACAAACACGATTTGATGCAGCGTCGTCCATTATTCCCACCCCGCGGAAATAGCTTGGAAATCTTTCACGAACAACTTCAGAACCCACTGACCCTTCCCTTCCCTTTCTTTTTCTTCTTCTCCGGCCTCCCTCCGAATTTTCCCGGCTCAACCTGACTTTGAGGAGTCGTACCAAATCCTCCAAACGCCCTTTGATTCTGTGTTGCAACCTGGCTCGACAAAGGAAATTGACTACTGCTTCCAAATGTCGGACCAGGCGAACTCTTTGGGAAGATGGTGGGCATACCAATTACATCAGGCTGGCTGACCGCTTTTGCTTTCAACAGTTCATCTTCACGCTTTTGCCGCTTCTCCCGCCTTTCTTGTCTCTTTCGTATCTTCTCCTGTTGCTCTACACTAACTTCAGTAAACGTCTCGGGTTGAAGTGTGCGCTCCGTCGCGTCCCAGTCATACATGTGGGGGTCGACACCGGGCTGCCAGTGTGCTAGAAGTTGATTGACATTTTGAGGAAAACTTGTAGAAGGATGGCTAATGTGTAAGTATTTGCCCAGCCGGGTCAGTGGGTCGGAAGAACTCAGTCGGGCTAACGATGGAGTGCCAGGAGATGACTGGGGCTGCGAGGATGAGTGCAGCATTGAGGATGACGGTTGTGAGAACGGCCGCTGAGGCAGGTTGCAGTCCATTGGTATTGACGGTAATATAGGTAGTACCATGCCGTTAACATGCCTTTGAGAAGGTTGCGACTCCATAATCGACTCCATGTACTGTACGCGAGTACTGGCTAGCGTAACTTCTGCTGCGATTCGTCGAGCGAGTCGTTCCTTGTGTTGTCGTACGCGAATGGGCACATCTGGTGGCAGCGACCCAATCCAGTTCTGAAGAATACTATCATACAGGGATGCGATTGTGGTTCCTCCGTCTTCTGTTAAAGAAAGAACATACATGGATGCGATTCGCCAAATCTTTACAGGGGTTTGCCAATGTTCTGAGGAAAAGAGGTCGTGCAGCTCTGATGAAGCCTCATCTATATCTGATACGTTCACCTTCAAGCCAGCAAACTCCATCCTATGACGATTAGTTAAGTTCATTTCCGAACACTTGTAGCATTCACTTACAGCGTACCCAGAGGCATTGTAGAAGATGTGGCATCACCCACAAGCATCTGCTTCAATTGGCTTGTCACCGTAGACATGTCTATTGGCCCAAACAAGGTTTCTTCATGAAAGCTGTTTTGAATGAGAGCGCCATACAGCGGTTCATAACCCCTTGTGCTGTGTAGTGAGCCTTGGTCTTGAACTTGTGTCCATAGTGGCGCATGCCACGGCTGCTTCAATGTTAGGACTTTCATCGTTTTCGACTCGTCGGCCACAATATACTCGTCCGTTTCATCAAACTCACTCAGAGCACGGAGCTCTTTTCTAGGACGGAGTACAGTGCTCCACGTGATGTCATCCACTACAATCTCGTACTGATTTAATCTGTCCGTACCATATTCATGAATATGTACAATGGCTTGATGCACGCTCAGATTGGAGAGAGTTGCAAAGACTCGGTAGAATTTGAGGTCATTCTGGATGTATGAGTGGCCAGGACCTGCATTGTGACTTTGTTTTCCACGTTCACCAAAATGGAGGGGTTCCATATGCAGCTGCGCAATGTGCCCTCCTTCGCCTATTGTGAGCTTCACAACGATGGGGTCGGAACATGACATCAATGCTATACCGTTGGAGGCATGTTGACGGAAGATGTACATCTGAATGAGATCGTTCACATGAGAATACAAGATTACGCTGATCTCTGCTTCATGGTTAGCTGTGCTTGAGGAGTTGACATTGCAGATCGTACCATCATCTTCGAGCATCTGCACACTCAGTTGCAAAGTGAAGTCATCGCTACCTCGGTAGTGTCTCCAAGACAACACCACAGCTGCCCCCGCTTCGGTAGCAGTGGCATGCATAGCCTCGCTTGGAGTGGTCACTGCTATCAGAAACAGGCGAGTTGATGTCAAAATAAAGAAGCGATCTCTTTGTCTAGGATGGCTTTTGACATCCAGGATCCACTCGGATGAACGTTGGGTGAAGAGGGAAGGAGCCGCAAGGTAGTCGTAGGATCCTCCCTGGATACTCACGATGCTCAAGTGTCGCCTATTGCAAACCAGCAATGTATTTACATCGCCCACCCAAAGAATTCGTGCCCAACCATCTTCTCCGACCTGCTTTAAATCTTCTGGTGGTACTATATGACCTTGAACAAGGCGCGAGATTGAATAAGTGTTTCCTTTTCGAGCGTAATCGATATCCCATACGCTCCACGTATTTTGCTGGTCTACGATACCACACTGGAACTGGAAATCTGGATTGAAAGTGACATCGGCATGGGCTGCTCCCCCACTTTGTTCAACCCCTACGCTCAATATTGGGTGCGCGTCAACAACAGAAGAAGGGATTTCGTAGTGGGGCGATTGACAGGCGGGTTGTTGACGCTGATGACATATGGGTCGAAAGAAGACAGTCTTTGTGTGGAGTCGAACAGCGAGAAACGAACTTTTCTCTTCGGATGGTGAAAAGTAAACCTGCTGTATAGGTGCTGCTTCTTCATTCCAGTATCCACTTTCCCCACCCACGAGGGAAGGCCCTTCTAGCCAGACGCTCTTATCGAAGCCCCAGCCATGTCTCTCCTTGACAAACGAAGTCAATCGAAGTACATTTCGGGCTTCTCCAGCAGGCACAGCGGCAACACGTCTTGAAATGCTACGCTTTCCCCCAGAGATGATCGAACCTACGGAAAAAAGGTTTCCAACAAGAGGGTCGTATACTGAAGTTGTGGACAAAATAGCAGCGGACGCAAGGGCAAGTCCAGGCACCAGGTCGGAAGCTGGTGCTAGTTGTGGATATTCGTGGACAAGTCTTTGAAGCTCTTTGTAAGCACGCGTCGCGTTTGTTGAGATTTGTGAAGTGAGCGATTGTGTAGGTGCAGGCAGCACTTGTGTCGATGTGGGCAGAGAATTGGTCCATGAATTGATCTGCTTCAACTCCTTAGTTGGATGTTGTCTAACAAAGGTCCACTCTCCATTTTTCAGGTCATATGCTGCTTCACCTGGATGGCCGTAGTTGAGGTCGTTGAGCCATCTTTCAGCCATCTGGATCGAGGGAAGGTTTGCAGTCGGCAGTAGTGATGCAGTGAATCATGCTTTGGACGCTGCCGGTGAAAGTCCAAGGCGCAGCGCGGAACTACGAAGCAAACCGGACCAAACCTCGTGATCTGGGACGTGTTGGCGGCGGGACGACGCGGCGGGCTGCAAAAGTTCGCCGACAAGCTAGTGGGAAAAACGCATGGGCACGTGCTCTCTGCATTAGCGTGAGGCATTGTGACAATGTTTACGCAGCAACCGGGGCACAACACGCCACCCCTCATCGCGTACCGCGTCACGTTCCCACGCTTCTCAAACAACCATCGGTGTCCTCGCTAATAGTGTCGTTTGGATTGTCTCTGCGCCAACACAAACCGAATACGCAACTCACAGCACACGTCTCTCACCTCTTACCTCTCACCACTCACCCTACCCGCCATGACGACGTTTGAACCCTCACTGAGCGCCAGCATGCGTGCCTCGTCCCTTCATGACATGCCTTCGATGGCAGATCAACTGCCCAGCATCAATTTTGGCTTCGACGACCTGCGCAGCCGCATGAACCACTTCACTGCGCGCTTCGATGCATTCATCGAGAATGGGCGCCGCCGAGTCCTGGAAGAGCGCAACCAGTTTCGCATGAACGTCGCAGAGATGCACGGTAAGTCCCTCCACTCCATACATTGTGCGCCTATTGGTATTGCTGTTCCTATTATTCATGCTGACTCTTTCATGCAGAGGACCAACGCATGAAGAAGCGCGACATTGAAATCCTCGAGCTCAAGCAGAATCAACACAGCCAAACCCTTTCCAAAGAGTCGCAAGAAACCTCCGAAATGCGCGACGCCATCACCGAGCTCACCCTCCAACGTGATGAGCGACTTGCCCACCGCGACAATCTACGCGCCCAGATTGCAGAGGTGCAAAAGAGCATATCTGCGCGCCGCGAGGCGCAGCTCAAGCATCGTCGGTACATGGATGGCCAGTCGAGGTACAACGAGCCCGAGCTTGACTTTTGGGAGAACTATCTCGGGCTGAGAATTGAAGGGTTGGGCAAGGACGACAGGCTTAAGTTTGTCTATACTAACGTGGATGAGCGGGAATGGGACAGGGAGGCTTGGTTCGAGCTGGATACATCGGAGAGAGACTACAGGGTGCTAGAGTTGCGGCCCAAGGTCGAGCGCGACGAGGTGGAGAGAGTGGTGGAGAGGTTGAACGAGACGCGGGATCTGGCAGGCTTTTTGAAGGGGATGCGGGAGCTCTTCGTAGAGGCTTGTAAGTCAGGCTAGATTGCTCAGTGTTATTGCTTGACTTTGGGGGGTTTGGATGACATTTTGATAGAATTTGATAGCTGCTACTTTCAATACCCAAACATTGTTTTCGTTGAATGTTTAATTCCAGTCTCACCGCTCACCTTTAACTTTGTAGTACTCCGGCGCACATTCTATGAGCCAGTCCATCTCTACCGTCGATAGATCACGAATGAACGTCTTGTCCTTTGTCGCCATAATCTCCGTATATACCACCCAGTCCGCCTTCCGATGGAAGAACACACTACTTGGGTGTGCCCATAAGGTCGTCTTCCCATCCACAGTTGCAAAACTCCCGTCTGACTTCATTCTCGCTGCATGCGCAAAGAACCCCGTCGTCAAGCACCGCCGTACGCGTTCAGAAAGTGGCATCCCGCCCACACGAAGAACGTCCGATGATGTCAACGACGACTCAACCACACCAAAACGAAACAGATACGCGGCAAGTTGCTTCCGCACCGATACCGCTTTGACGAGAGCTTTGTGGTTGAGTGAGTTTGAATGGCACCATTGCGCATCTTTGCCGCTCTTCACAAATGCTTCAAAGACGTTGTACAGTGTCAGATGGTCACCCTCGGAAACAGCAAACCTACGCCTTGCTCGATCTAGTGATTTTTTCTCGCCATCGTGAGACACAAATGCGTTGCCTTGTAGTGTCATCATTGCAGTAATGGTTAACATTTCGCTCACACAGCTAAACTCGGGGGATGCTGCGTTGAGCAAAGTCTTCGCCAGCATAGGCTCTAGAGGAAGTTCAGCCATGTGTGTCCCGAGGGGTTTTGTGAGCCGCGCGTTGATATCAAGTGCTCCAAGGGAGTACAACAGGTCCAATCCACGTGTAATAAGCGATGATGGGGGTGGGGAGAGGTAGTCGAATCGGACGACGTTTGTGATGCCGAGATTCAGAAGTTGTAGGATGATGGGAGCGAGATTTGAACGCTGAATCTCGGGAAATGTAGCATCATCGAGTTGACTAAATGCCGTTTCTGTATACAACCTGAAGCATTTTCCTGGTCTTGTGCGGCCAGCGCGGCCAGCTCGTTGAGTAGCCGACGCCTTCGAGACAGGGACAACATTCAGATTTTCAATCCCTAACCGCGCATCATAGTTGCGTAGCTTCACGTAGCCACAGTCGAGGACGAAAACGATACCATCGATGGTTACGCTCGCTTCAGCAATGTTGGTACTAAGAATGACCTTTCGTGTGTTTGGCGGCGGTTTTTGGAATGCAAACATTTGGTCTTCTGTTGATAAACCGGCGTAGAGGGGAAGTGGTTGCAGCTTCTGGGCTGTGGATGACAGGTCCGCGATACGATGTCCTATCATCTCTATCGTATCGTCAATTTCCTCGCGGCCAGTAAGAAAAACAAGAATATCGCCCGTGGACTCGTTGGCGTGAATGTTCATCACTGCGTCGACAGCAGCTTCGACATAGTTGTTTATTGGATCAACCAAGTATTGGATTTCAACGGGATGAGTCCGTCCTTCGATACTGATTATACATCCATAGTCATTCTTATCCTTGCCATGGATCTTCTCGTCGTCGTCTGGGCTGAAAAAATCCAGGAACCGCTCAGCCTCTAGCGTTGCTGAGCTGACTACAACCCGCAAATCGCTTCTCTTTTTCAACACCTTCTTCAATAGACTAAGCAAGATATCACTCGAAAGGCTCCTTTCATGGGCCTCATCGATCATGATGACAGAATATCGATTCAGTAATGGGTCAACAAGCATCTCGCGTAGGATAAGGCCATCCGTGATGAACTTGATTTCTGTGTTGGCGCTGGTCACATCCTCGAATCTAATCGAGTACCCAACCGTCTGGCCCAAAGGCCTGCCTAGCTCTTCCGCAACGCGTGCTGCAACGCTGGTTACTGCTATTCTTCGAGGCTTTTAGGCATTAGCTGTCTCTGGTTCGTTGCAAGAATACGAAACTTTGGGGGTTTAGCTCCTACCTGTGTCACGGCAATTTGCTTCCCATTCGCGCACCATCCAGCTGAGAGCAGAAATTTCGGAATCTGAGTCGTTTTCCCGCTACCTGTCTCACCAACGATGATAGTCACAGCATGTGTTTCTATTGCGTAAAGGAGCTGGTCTTTGAGTTGGGCAATGGGTAAGAGAGCGGGTGGTTTGTAAAGATCAGGTATAAGGTGGGTGGCAAATTCTGTATCCTCTGCCATGACTTGGTCTCAGGCGATATGAGAGCGGTCGTGAAGAATAAAGTAAAAGTTTGAAGCTGCTATGGCGAACGGAGATAAAAGGTGTATAGCTATGATTTGGTGAGAGGAAAGACGCTAAAACATGACCCTAGGCCCATCAGGCAACGCTTACTTGGGCGAATGATCAGCCAATTCAGAAGCATAGTTCATGTAGAGCAAGAAAAAACGACCACGTATAAACAAACTTAAGCAAAGGAGTGGTTTTTACTGGAATTTGTTCATGATGCCTCTTAAAGACCCCTACATGCTTTCAGTGTATCTCAACTTAGTTTAATCATCGCAAGCGTGCAGCTCACTCTTGGAAACGTTCACATTGACTGAATTTCACCCATCGCACACGAATGAGCATAGTGATTTCTGAAAGCACCTGCATCACCTCAGCAATTTCTATACGTTTGCAATAAATAGTGCAATCGAACTACACAGGTACAGCAATAAATCTTTGAAACATAGTCGTATTCCTTGCATTCTAATTCTTCTGTCGACGTCGGCGTGTAGTGCTGAATTGCACACGCAAGACTGATTAATTCGCTTTCTACACCGAATTCGTAGGATGAAGTTGAGCTTACCACACAACTAAAACATCCAGTTGTGGAGCAATGCAAATGCTAGAGAATCCTCCACCCCTCAGGGAATTGTGATGCTGTGCCTAAGTTTTTAAGCCACAAGTTCCACTCCCGGTACTGCTGTAGCGCTGTCGAGTCCTGTGATGTAGCAGTCCTTTCACTAGCCACCACTCACCCCGTCATCTCCACATCCTGTGCTTTCCTCTTTAGACCCCCATCACTGCCTTCTATTTGCCCACTGAACTTTGCCTGTAAAGCCTCTAGCAGTACTTCTTTGACCACCACGAGACTGCCCACCGCGGCCTGTGTCGCCCCCTCAATCAGGGCCTCCGGGTCTGACCCAACGTCACCTTTCATCCAGATTTCCGTAATCTCATCTCTTGAAGCAAGGTAACCAACCACACATGCCGCAACGACGTTCTTGTGCTCTGCCAAACAAGGGTCTAGCATCCTAACCAGATTCTTCTCGTCCTTTGAGTCTGGATTTCGAACAATCGCCGCAACACCTCCACATACCATGTCTACGCAGTCGATCCCCGCATCTGTAATTGCAGCGCTGGCAACTGTTATGCATCCGGCAAGCACATTTAGCAGCCCCCACCCACTTCCAATCGCACTCCCCCCACTTCCATTATCGCCCCACCACCCGTCTTCGTCACCCTCGAGGATTGTGACCACGACTTCGACTCCGCTCTTTGGCCAGCGCTCTCCGATTATGATACCCCGTAGCGCAGTCTCTAGGTGAACACCCAGATCCCTTTCCGTAGCATCGCGGATGTAGCCTCGTCGATTCCGTGTAGCGAAGGGCGCGAACTTGACAGTTGTGCTGAGGAGAAGGGATGGCGAAAAGGGCGCGCTACGAGGCAGCGGCTTGGGACCTTGGATGGAGGCGGTGATCTTGAGAGAAGACGTCGGTGGTATAAGGGTGGATTTTGTAGAAGGTGAAGAACTGGGTATTTCTAAGTAGGCCGATCCGGAGGCGGAGGGGATGATGGAGGTCTGGAGAACTACGACGACTTAGCAGATGCTAGACCAGTGAAGAGGCGCATTGGCAGTTTAGGAAAACTATCTCAACTGCGCAGAATAGCAGACAGATACAGTAACTAATAGCGCGCGAAGAGTCCTTTGGAAACCATGGCAAAATGTTGAAAAGCTATATCAAGAACTTACAAATTCTGCGGAGCTCACTAGGACCTCTTAATCTGTTCGGTCTCAATTGCTGCAAATATCCAGGCTCTTTTACTGTGCGCGCAAACACAGGCGCAGATGTACCACCACTCGGAGCGTTGTTTCTTCTCCTGTCTGTATTCATTATGATTTGTATGTATGTGTGTGCTACTACGTCGGTGCGCGCATTGAGCACGAGCAAGAAGTTCGAAAACGTGATAACGTGACTAAGCGCTAAGACTTCGCGACAGCTACAAAAATCTTCGCTTCAACTTCTGCTTTTCTTCCATCACACTCCCACTCTCAAGGTAAGCACGCACTCCACTATCCGCCCTACACACAATTTTATGATTGATACCCCCTGAATACCGTTCTTGTGATCTTAAATGAGCATCGAACAACATGCACCACCGTCTGATCCAGCTCTTGCACTACTGCACAGTTACAATTTGGACTTTGGACATTTGCTAACTTTGTTAGATGCGTTGCAAGAACTGCTCTTGACCGCTGGCAACGCCAGCTGGAACAAGGCTAACAAATTTGGCTCCTCGAGACATGGCATCACGGCCTTCCACATGCAATCACATGTTGGACTAGAGAAGACGCATTGCACCTCAAACGTTGTTAGGCGTATTGTCTTTGGCAGACATGATACTCTCACATTGGCTTCTCACATTTTGATGCGAATGAGAAAATGGCTTTGCGCACTAATCTAAGCAGCCATGGCAAACTCAAGAAACTGATGGTAAGTCATAGCCTGCCCTCGTTTGCTTTCTAGCCCGCTCCAATGATGTGTGTATCAATTTCAGTTCTGCTACTGAATTCCCTTGAAGAAAATTTATACCGCTTACCTTTTTCTGATATTGGAAAATCTTCCTCGTGCTAGCAACTATTCTGCAGAGACAAGTCACTGACATGTACCTCAGACACACAGATGAATCCCAACTACGACCATTCCCATCGATAGTGGAGGTGAGTTTTTTCCAATCCAATCGCTTGCCATGAAGAAAACTAGTCTATCCATTCAACGACATCTGCCCCCGGGTCACCCTCCCGCACTCTACTGGTCTCGGCTGGAATGACGAGTTGTGGAGTTGTACTGCAGGCTCGTCCTGTGGTGTGTTATTGTGGTCTTCGAGCCAAGGGTTGCGGCGGCTCGTCTTGGGCTGTCGCAAACTGAGGCCGGCGGTGGGGAATGACTAAAAACGGCTTTCTGAGCAAAAAGACATCCTCTGGTGGTTATTCGTTCGCGGGATGCTGCAGCTGCTTACTCGCTTCCTAGGTACGTGCGTTCGCACGGCAATAGTGGAGGCTGCGTGGTGGACTTGGACTTGGACATGGAGGATGGCATTGGGACGGGGAGTGCAAAGCTGCGGCGAGACAAGAATTGACTATTTTACCATACCTGACTGTTGTTCATGTGTGAATGCGACTCTGCGACTCTGTGACTCTGAATTGCGAGCATGGTTTTTGATTTTCCACCGTGGTGCATTGGGGAGGCGATAGCACGGTATCCTCATCATGTGTGACGTCTGCGACATGGAGGCGCAACCTCGTCTGGGAGATGGGAGAGAGCACACGAAGGCCTGGCGACGGGCCATTCGCTGGCTGCTCGGTCCCCAAGGCAATCGATCGACTCGTGTTAATCCCCTTTGGACAGAGCGTGCTGCCACCATCAGCCCAAGCGTCCGAATCCGAAACGTGGACAGAGATGCAGGGCGCCAGGGACACCTAGCGTGGCCTTCGTCGTGACCAGCAGCCCGGGGGCTGAACGCCGTCGGCAGCCAGCGCCAGTCCCAGCACCACCGCGACCATCTCGACTCCCTTGCATCGGCTCGTTGCCGCTGCAGTCTACGCCACCAACAGCTGCAACTCTGCCGTACGTCAACGGTGGCCTTTGCGAAGCCATCCCCGGGCCAAGCCAGGCTATCTCAACACGCAATCTTCCCGCCTGCCGCAACATCTCCTCCTGGCGCGCGCGGCTGCCACCAGCACCCAATTCCACCCCCTAGCCATCGCACACCTGCGAGCCACCACGCTCTGCTCTGCGAATTGGCCACTTGGCGGGTCGACGACACGACCGGGGCACTCACGGCATAGCGCTGAGCGACCCACATCTGGCGAGTCGTCCTCTGAATGTTGCCCTTACACTCGGCGTCGAAAGAGAAGATGCATCGCCACGCCTTTGCGAATGGGGCGTATCCGTCCACAGGAGGGGGCACCTTCTCCATACAACCTCACAAGTACGTGTCGCGCCCGTCCGCCCCCGCACGACCCTCTCTGGGAGCATGCCACTGACCTGCACTGCCTCTGCAGATTCCAGCCGCGCTCACAGCCTGCGCTGAGGCGACGGAGACAGCTCGTACAGCGCCTCCTACTCGTGGGCTCCGTCTTCTTCACAGCCCTCTTCTTCTTCTTCCCCAATCTGCGCCCAAACCTGGGCTCCAACCCGCTCACGTACCTGAGCTCGAATGAGGATTCACAGCTCGAAACGGTGCGGTACTACGATCTGAACAATGTGCAGGGCACGGCGAGAGGGTGGGAGAGAGAGGAGAGAATCCTGCTCTGCGCGCCGTTGCGCGACGCAGCGCCGCATCTGAACATGTTCTTCGGCCATCTGAAGAACCTCACATACCCGCACAATCTCATCGACCTCGCCTTCTTGGTTGGGGACTCCAAGGACAACACCATTTCGCTGTTGACGCAGAAGCTGGAGGAGCTACAGGCAGACCCCGACCCCAAGCAGCAGTTTGGCGAGATTTCCATCATGGAGAAGGACTTTGGACAGAAGGTTAAGCAGGATGTCGAGAGCCGTCACGGCTTCGCAGCACAAGCCGGACGCCGCAAGTCCATGGCGCAGGCACGCAACTGGCTCCTCAGTGCTGCTCTCCGCCCGACGCATAGCTGGGTATATTGGCGAGATGTCGATGTGGAGACGGCTCCATTTACCATTTTGGAGGATCTTATGCGACACAACAAGGATGTCATTGTTCCCAGTACGACCACGCACATTGTTTTGTAGAGAGCACGGCTAATGTATGTGTCCAGACGTCTGGAGACCGCTTCCTGACTGGCTTGGAGGAGAACAGCCGTACGATTTAAACTCATGGCAGGAGTCAGAAACCGCTCTCGCTCTCGCAGACACCCTTGACGAAGACGCCGTCATTGTAGAAGGCTATGCCGAGTACGCTACATGGCGACCGCATTTGGCCTACCTTCGCGACCCCTACGGTGACCCAGACATGGAGATGGAGATTGATGGCGTTGGCGGTGTCAGTATCCTGGCCAAGGCCAAGGTTTTCCGCTCAGGTGTCCACTTCCCTGCGTTCAGCTTTGAAAAGCATGCAGAGACTGAAGGATTCGGCAAGGTAAGCTGCTTTATGAACACACTCGGGGCTTTTGCTAATTGAAGGCAGATGGCCAAGCGTATGAAGTTCTCGGTCGTCGGTCTCCCGCACTACACCATCTGGCATCTTTATGAGCCTAGCGTTGACGATATTCGACATATGGAAGAGATGGAGAAGGAGCGCAAAGCGAAGGAAGCCGAGGAAAAGGCAAAGAAGGACAAGGAGAACAAGGTCAAGGCATCGTTTGATTCCAAGTCGAGCGACTGGGAAAAGGAAAAGGCCCAGGTGCAGGATCTGGTGCAGAAGGCGAAGAATGAAGCAAAGGAGAAGACAGAGGCAGGGGACAAGAAGGAAGGAAGCAATGAGGAAAAGAAAGACAAGACTGAAGAGACGCAGGAAAAGGCGCAACGAAAGGGAGATGAGAAGGAAAAGGCATAGACTCGACGGTATGTGTAGTTGCCAATGCGTCGTAATATGCTTTAGTCTGACAGTCGTTGAAGGGGTGAGTTGAGGAGGGGCAGCATAGCGGGCTAAGGCAGCTCAGAGAGGATGACAGTAATGATTCGATTCTGGCCAAGCTACTGGATGCATTTACGTGATTGCTCAAGCAATCTGGAGTTGAACGAGATGGGCACGTCAAGGGGTACGTCAAGGGATACGTCAAGCGAGGCTCTTTCTCCCCACGCAAAGGGTGTGTGAAGATGAGGATGAAGGGTTGGACATGTTTTAGACGGCTTGTTGCATTTTGGGCGTATATTCTGCGAGGTCGCTGGCCATTTGTAACAACAGAGCAAACGTAAATTGGCATTTTTATTAATATTGTGTTGTCCCTTGTTCTTCTTCACCACGACAAGCATGGATTCAATTCGTCCAATTCATTCATGTCTGTCGCCATACTCGCTACATGACGCAGCATGGAGAGAGAGATGGAGAGAGATGGAGAGAGACGGCGAGAGGTGGGGATGCTCGTGCGGACACCAGCTGGCCTTTCCCATTGTCGGACTCCCGCGCCGCTTGGCAAACGACAAAGACGTCAAGGGCGTGTTAGCTAATCAGACACTGTTGCGCTGCAGCCTGACTGGGCATTCGCGCGTTGCAGAGGACACGCTTTGTTTTCAAAAGGCACGCTCGACCAAGCACGGCAGGCCCATAGCCCAAGAAGATGCGTGGTCTTTGCTGAACTGGACATGTAGCCGTTACGCTTCCTACTACCTTGCGGACTCGTACAACAACAACACGCTCCCCTCGCCCCACCCCCTCTTGCCATTTCCAAGTCGCCCAACACGGACAACGCGTTGCCATGTCGAGCATCGCGAGCGACAACAATGCCTCTGCGGGATTCGACGGCGCGACGTTGAGCGCAGAGGCCCGGCCCATGTCTGTGGCAGTCAACCCCGTGGCTCTCGTCGTCACCGAATGCATCACCGTCACGTCGGCGATGCGCAAGCATGCCCGCTGGGCGCATTCGTCCGTGGCCGCCATCCTGGGCGGGTCGTCCAACAAGGCGCCGGCTGTCGTGCGGCGGGACCGAGCTGGCCAGGGGATTGCCAGCCCCGGCGCCGAGCAGGACGATGCGGCGGCGGCGGCGACGGCGGCGGCGAGCAGATGGGGACTGCGGGGAAAGAAGGGCAAGAGCATGCAGGACAACCCGCTCATGTCTGCCTTTGCGCGGCTGCGGAGCGACATGAAGGGCTGCAAAGACATCCGCACCTTTGACACGCCCTCGATGCTGCATCCCTTCCTGCAGGTCATCCGCTCCTCGTCGACGTCAGCGCCCATCACCTCGCTTGCCCTCATCGCCATCACAAAGTTCCTCTCCTACGGCGTCATCGGCCACGACTCGCCCCGGCTCCCAGAGGCCATGCAGCAGCTCTCCTCGGCCATCACACACTGCCGCTTCGAGGCCAGCGACTCGGCCGCCGACGAGATTGTCCTGCTGCGCATCTTGAAGCTCATGGAAGGCATGATCGCGGGGCCTGGTGGCCAAGTCCTCGGCGACGAGAGTGTCTGCGAGATGATGGAGACGGGACTGAGCATGTGCTGCCAGGCGCGCCTGTCTGAGCTGCTGCGCCGCTCCGCCGAGATTGCCATGGTGTCCATGTGCCAGGTCATATTCCGCCGGCTGAAGACGCTCGAGATCGAAGCCCCAGACGAGCTCGACGCACTGGACGAAGAGCTGGACAAGAAGGACGAGCAGGACGGCCTCAAGATGGACCCGTCAGCAAACGGAGCAGGCGAAGCGGCAAGATCGAAGGTCGAGGCGCCTCAGCAGAATGGCGACTCGGAAAAGGGCCAAGACGAGCACGACAATGGCGCCAATCCTGCGAGCAGCACTTTAGATTTGCCGGCGACAGGAGAGGGCGAAGAGCAACCTGTCGAGATCAGACCATATTCGCTGCCCTCAATCAGAGAGCTCTTCCGCGTTCTGGTAGATCTGCTGGATCCACACGATCGCCAGCACACCGACACCATGCGCGTCATGGCGTTGCGAATCGTCGATGTAGCTCTCGAAGTCGCAGGGCCGTCTATAGCAAGCCACCCAAGTCTTGCAAACCTGGCCAAGGACACACTGTGTCGCCATATCTTCCAGCTCGTCAGATCAGACAACATGGCTATTTTGAATGAGTCGCTACGAGTAGCCGGGACCCTCTTAGCGACTTGTAGGAACGTTCTCAAATTGCAGCAAGAGCTGTATCTCTCATACCTGGTTGCCTGTCTCTTCCCAAGAGTTGAGATTCCCCTAGAGCCTGGTATTGAACCATCGTTGTACGAAGGCGTCCCACAAGCACCAAGTCTCGTAAAACAACCTCAGCAGAAAAGCAGCACCGGCGCGCGAAAACCCGATGCACGAGAAGCCATGGTCGAGAACCTCGGCGGTATGGTGCGCATACCGTCTTTCATGGCCGAATTGTTCGTAAACTACGACTGCGAGATAGATCGCGGCGATGTATGCATGGACATTATCGGCCTTCTCTCCCGAAACGCGTTCCCAGACTCTGCGACTTGGAGTACGGTCAACGTTCCTCCACTTTGCTTGGATGCACTACTTGGGTTCGTACAGTCCATAGCGGACCGCCTGGATGATGAGCCGGTGACCGAAGGTCTTCCCAGTGCTGACGCGCTTCGGGAGCAGCGTGTAAGAAAGAAGATTATTATACAAGGAGCAACCAAGTTCAACGAAAAACCCCAAGCCGGAATCGCTTTCCTTACGTCACAAGGCATCATAAGAGATCCCGACGATCCGGCATGCATCGCAGAGTTTGTGAAGGGCACTACGAGAGTTGATAAAAAGGTGCTCGGAGAATTCATCTCCAAAAAGGGAAATGAGGGCATCCTCAGTGCCTTTATGGGACTGTTCGATTTCTCGGGTCAGCGCCTCGACGAGGCCCTCCGACAACTTCTGCATACATTCCGTCTTCCGGGTGAGTCGGCGCTCATTGAGAGGATTGTAACAGACTTCTCTGAACAGTACTACAAGATGGCAAAGCCAAAGGGTATTGCCAACAAGGATGCCATTTTCATTCTTACCTACGCCATCATCATGTTGAATACTGATCAACACAACCCGAACATGAAGGATAAACGGATGGATGTGGCTGCTTTCTCGAAGAACCTAAGGGGAGTCAACGACGGCAAAGATTTTGATATTGAATACCTTCAAGCCATCTACGATTCCATCCAGACTAGAGAAATCATTCTTCCCGAGGAGCACAATGATAAACATGCGTACGACCACGCATGGAAGGAGCTGCTGGTCAAGGTCCAGTCAACTACAGACCTTATCATCTGTGATACCAACATCTTCGATGCAGACATGTTTGCGGCAACATGGAAACCGATCATCGCGACTCTTTCGTACGTCTTCATGTCGGCTACAGATGATGCTGTCTTTTCGCGGGTGGTTCTGGGCTTCGATCAATGTGCGCAAATAGCAGCCAAGCATGGGCTGAGTGATGCCCTAGATCGTATCATCTCGTGCCTGTCGTACATTAGCACTTTGGCTCCCGATGTGCCCCCAAGCACATCACTCAATACTGAAGTTCAGGCTGATCAAAAGAGTGTAATGGTTAGCGAGACAGCGGTGCGCTTTGGTCGAGATGGCCGGGCGCAACTGGCGACGGTAGTCTTGTTTCAGGTTATAAAGGGCCACGAGGCTTCGATACGGGATGGATGGAATCATGTAAGTTTCCGGCCATCATGTAGGATTCAAACACTAACGGCGACAGCTTATTCGTATCATGGTCAATCTCTTTGTCAACTCACTAATTCCCCCATACTTCCTCTCTTTCCAGAAGACATTAGCCTTGCCAGCGATACCCCTACAGAATCCAGCACAAATCATCGATCGTGCTGAACGCCCTGCCGATACAGGCATCTTCTCCGCTTTGACTTCATATGTATCCAGCTTTGCCAATGACGAACCGCCAGAACCATCAGACCAAGAGATCGAGTACACTCTATGCACTGTTGACACTGTAAAGGAATGCCACTTCGAGGACATTCTTGCCAATATTAGTCAATTACCTGTGGAAGCGTTACAATCGTTGTTGATGTCTCTGCTCGAGCATATACCCGAGGATGGCTCACCAAGAGTTATTGTAGTAAAACCGGAGATACCAGGAGCGAGCCCGCGTCAGAATGGCAGCAAACCGAAGGGAAAGGGCCCTCTATACGATCCCAGTTTGGTCTTCGTCCTTGAGCTCGCGACTGTTTTGGCCCTACGGGATGAGGAGACTGTCAAGGAGCTTGCAAAGGACGTCACCGATGCTCTATCGAGCGTCATTCGCGATGCAACAAAGCATCATGCCGTCGTCATCGCGCGATCCGTGTACTATCTTCTGAGCCTGTTGAAAGCCAGCAATGTAAGTTATTATGTGTTCAGAGCGTCGAGTAGTTTTAACAATTGTAGGAGCATGATTTCGTTCGCGCGCCTGTTCTTCTACACACATTTTCGAGCTTCAGTGAAGCTTTGCTGACAGAGTGCGCTCAACCACTTCTAAAGGGCTTGACAGACTGCTGCAAGGGCCCGAACGGTCTACGCAGTGAACTAGCGGGTTCACCCGATTTCTGGACTATCCTAAGCCGACTATCTGCAGTACCAGACGCTGCAGGAGATGTTTTCCAACTTGTGGAGGATCTGACAACATCTTCACAACCAGGGATCACTGCGGACAATTACGAGCCTGCGATTGCCCTTTTGAATGAGTTTGCAACCGCAGCCCAGGTCGGTGCGCGAGAAGAACAGCTGCATGACCAAGCTGCGAGACGAAATAAGGGGTCTAAGACCAAGAAACCGGAGAGCACGGAAGTTGTTGTCCGTGGAAGCAAGGCCATGACGATCGTCTTCCAGATGTCAAATCGTGTACCGAATTTCATCGAGCAGTCACATCTCGAGACCACAGAAGGTAAGTTTCCACTTATTCTCATTCTTGTTAGCATTCGCATGATTTACTAACTCCGTACAGCATGGACTGCATATTGGTCCCCTATCCTCAAGACTCTCGCGCACCAATGCCTCAATCCATGCCGTGAAATCCGCCAACAAGCCTTTAGTGCCATGCAACGTACCCTTCTCTCCAACGACCTCGCGTCTCCCGACCATAAAGAGTGGACCGCCATTTTCAGCGAAGTTCTTGTTCCCCTCATCACACAATTGCTAAAACCAGAGGTTTACCAAAGCGATCCGCGTGGTATGAGTGAAACACGAGTCCGCGCAGCAACCCTCCTGAGCAAAGTCTTCCTACACTACCTTGTCTTGTTGAGCGAAGTCGGTGAAGGAAACCTGCTAGGCGAGCTATGGTTGAAGGTCGTCAGTATAATGGACCGCCTGGGCAACAGCGGCCAAGGCGACAACTTGGTATGTGCTTTCTTTCGCTTCTTGCCCTTCAATCAAAAGTTGTATTTACTGATACCCCTACCAGGAAGAAGCTGTCTCTGAAAATCTCAAGAATATGCTCTTAGTCCTCTCTGACGGAGGCTTCCTTGCTCCCCCCGACGAAAAACCAGAGCAAGAAGATCTGTGGAATGAGACATGGAAACGCATAAATAGATTCCAACCTGAGCTGTTGAAGGAAATCTTTCCTAAGGAGGCGGGGAAACCGAGGAGGGAGATAGCGGAAAGGAAAACTAAAGAGGAAGCGGACGAGAAGAAAGATATCGAGAAGAAGGGAGATGAAAAGAAAGAGAGCGAGAAGAAAGAGGGTGAAAAGCAAGAAGATGAGAAGAAAGAAGGTTAGGAACTCATCTTTCGGGTTGACGGTATGCGGGGATTTGCAGAATAGAGATGTCAAGGCAATAGCTGTAGGGTGCCGTTATTAAGGTGTTAGTGTGAGAGTTGTTTCTCTTCTTCGCGCCGTTATCTCATGGTTGTTACCAAGCTTCCATACACGTAGGTGCTTAGGTCTGAGTGCTTATTACATGCACTAAGCCTGTCTTTTATCGTTGTTCAACGTTGACTGGAGCATAGGCATCAAACATGCCCAATTAGATGTTATATTCAAAATGACGTGGAAGTGGACACTGTACAAAGCGTAATTGTGTGGAGAATCAAATCTCATCCAAAGTGCGGGCATTCGTCTGTTAGGACTGGCAAATTGGGTCATGGAACATACAGACACTCTGTGAACCCATTATTCAAAGCTTACTGACGCAAAGTCATAGTCTGGCACTATGGAAACTACTTGCTGAGATGCTATGACCACTTTCTGCTGCACATCTGCAGCCTGTACCCCAATACTTTGATTCCCTTTTTCTGCAGGTCCCAAAATCTGCTAGAGTAATCTATATATTCGGCCCCGTAGCCTCCTTCATCATTGCCTCCCTCAGCACCTCGTCAATCTCTCCCAGTCCCTCCCCCTCATCCACACAATCGCATCCGAACCTCTCTCGAAACTCATACGGCGGCAACCCATCCAGCTTTTCCAGCGCTGCCTGACTTGCCCTGACCCTCGCGTACCTCCCGCTCTGTCCCAGAGAGTAAAAGTGTACCTTGTTGTGAATCATCACCATTGCTGTAACCGCCTTGCCCTTCCCGGGGATCACCGTATCCGCCTCTAGCGCGCCCATACGCCAATCGCTACAGCCAAAGTTGATTGACAGCAGCCGACTAAGGCGTGTGGTAGGGTGGTTTGACGCAAAGCCCTCGTAAGCATCAATCGTCATGTCTACGAAGAAGGGCTTGAGATGTAGGTCAAAGAAGTGCTGCACAACATCGAAGTTGAACTCCGAGTCGACAAACAGCGCAGCGACGAAAGCTTCGATTACGTCGGCGAGGCACTTGGGCGGCTCAGTGATAGAAACCCAGTAATCTACTGCACCATTGGATTCGCGCTCAGCTTCTTGCACTTCAGTGACGTAGTCCCGGATCTGGGAGCTTAAGATTGCGGTGTTTTGCCGGATATGGGTATGCCAGCCAAGCTTAACGCAGACTGCGCCAAGGAACTTATTGGAAACCATGGGGTTTTTATGCTCTGTGAGCCATTGTGGGTCTTTATCAGGGTAGTTGTAAAAGAGGTGAGAAATGAATGCCATGTCAAGTAGCGAATCACCAAGAAATTCCAAGCGTTGATAATTTGGAATATTCTCCCACATGAATGGTTGAGAGGGATGCACGAATGCAGATCGGAGAAGACGAGGATATTTAAAGTGGTACGGATGTATCCTTTCAATCTTGCGGGCAAGATCCAACTGCGTAGCGGTAGCATCGGCAATCTGATATTTCGGCTTGGCATAGGCGGCGTAGTAGTCTGACCATTTCGCCATAGTGTGGTCCTCGCTATTGGCGAAGAACTTCACAGCTTTGACGGCCTCATCCCAATCAGTCGGATTCCATTCGCCATGTTTGTGGTGCTGCATGAAGGCAGCACCGATGAAAGCCTCGCAAACATCGGCAATGCTCTTGTCACCGAGATTATGTGTCAACTTGAGCCAGTCATCTTCGCTTTTGTTCACGCCCTTTCCCCTAATTAACTTCATGCCATCTGGATACCATGTACGTCTGGAGGATGTCAGCTCCGTCCTAGATGTCATTCTACAAAACCTACCGAGAGAATGAATCTGTACGAATGTAGCTGTACAAATGCAGATCACGCTCCTCACCGTCATCTGAAACAACCTTTTTCTTACCTATAGCGGTCTCCATGAGATTCTTATTGCAGAGCATGACCATGCGTCGAACGTGGAATTCAAACTCGTTCTCATCAGGCTGCTGTACAAAAGTCGAAAGAGATGTAGCCATCTTCAGGAAACAGTCGCCTAAGAACTCGAGACGTTCGTAATTTGGACCCATGCCACTCTTGAAATTAATTTTCTCTTCCCCATGCTCTTCGGAATTCTCAGAGTCTTTGGTTAAGGCTTCGAGGGCTAAAGCTGGTCCGACTTTTAGGTCGAGGACCTTGCAGGCGTCTAAAGCGATCAGATAACTCTCAAATCGGTGAATGATGGCCGGCAATATGTAACACATTACCACGAATGGAATCGCTAGCTATTCGGACATTAATATACTACTGCTTGGAGACAGGATGAAACTTACGTTCGAGATACGCATTGGCTCTGGGCAAATGTACGTCTTAAGGTTATTAAGAGCCTCCTTCTCTTTTCTTTCGACAAGGGCAAGATGATTTCGACGAAACGGAATTTTCTCCACTTCCAAAACGGGCTGAGACTGATTCCATTTGGAAATATCACGACTCCTTAGCCACTTACTATCAGAGTAATCGAGTATGCTGTCCATGAACTTTTGATTCTGACGTGGAATATATGAGGGAACTGGATCCTGCGGCTTAAGATGTGGTGCCAAACAGTCAGAGTAGAATCTCCGACCTCCATTCAGAGGGTCCACAATATATCTGTTTAAGAGATCTAAATCACTTGTCTCTGGCGTCCACTGCCATGTGGGTTGGTTGCACACTCGACGCACTTGCTCCAAATCCACTACACTTTCAAGTTCGGCTGGTAGAATTGGTATTGATACTGCATTTTTTCGAATTGGAACAACCCAATACGACATCTTTTGTACGTTGTAATCGTATACCTTGTTGTATATATCCTCGTAAACCCGCAGTGTGAACTTGGTGAATGCCTCAAGTGTTTCTTCGGCAAGTGAGTAAGGTAGAGCAAAAGGATAAGATTCTACATTCGAAGGCTGGCCGTCTGCAAGATAAATTGGAAAGCTTGGTAGTTGTGGAAACTTGGATCGAGTGAAAATCCCGAGAGGTTGATGAGGACGATCCAGACCTGCGCTGACGTTGATAATTGTTAGATAGAGATGCTCTGGAAGAATCCCACGACCCTGTTTCCAAAAACTTGGCTTGATCAACATCGGATACATTCCTTTCTTCTTCTCGCCAACAGCTAGCTGTGCATTCCTCATGGCAGGAAGAAATTTTCTAACAGTAGGAAGAAGATTTGCATCTAGCAAGCCTCTGTTGCGAAGCTCTACGCACATGTTAAATGCTGCCGAGCATCTAGCAATAATTTTTCTAGCTTGAACTTCACCAGTAATAGAGATGACAGGTGAATACTCGGGTAGTATGACTTCACATTGAAATCCCGTTCGCTGTGAAGTGAGAGAGTCTGCAGTAATTCCTGAGGTAATGACATAGTTTGGTTGTAAATAGGTTTCGTAGCTGGGAGCTGGGAGCGTGGCAACAAAGTGATTGAGAACAGTCAAGCTTGATCGATAAGTAAGCTTTGCGCCAGAACTAGGGTCAGTGTAACTTGGGTAGCGTTCGTCCTGTATTTCGTCGCCATCGACATCTGCCACATCGAGAAGACGATCCTGTGGAAGGGTTCTGCAGAAATTCCTCATGATGTGCTCATCGCTTCTGGCTTGATAAAGTCTCTCGTTATGACTATGATTGCCCCTCTCAAGCATGTGTAAGTATTTTGAATTCCGATGCCTTGCTCGACCTCTTGATTGAACGTAACCAATCATCGTACGATACAAGTCAAACCGCACAACAAGATTGCATTGCGGAATGTCGAGGCCTTCTTCTGCAACAGAAGTTGCGAACAAACAATTCAGCTCACCTCGTCGAAACTTTGATACCGTCAATATTTGGGACCGTAGAGAGATGTTATGCTCGCCAAATTGGGAGTTGATACCAACTAGCGTGTCACAGTGGAGGTTCGGACCACCAATATGCTCAAAAATAAGCTTCAGGAGTCGAGCAGTTTGGCGTTGCTCGACAAAAACGATAGATCGTGCTTCACCGCTCCGTTCGTAGTACAAATTGAGGTAGTAGTGAAGTTGACGAACTTTGGAACTCAAGTCTTGCTCACTAAGCGTAGGCAGACCAAAATTGTGCTTTTGTACAAAAGCTGCTGCTTCCCTTAGTCGAGCCAGATCAGCATCTAATTTTTCCACAGAGCCACCGGCTTTGTTCTCTTTGTTGAATCGATATTCTTCACGATTCTCAAGCTTTCGAGCCTGCTCGTCAGCAAAAGCAAACGACCAGTACATATCAGAAGCCCAACGGCCGAGCTCGGAACCGATCCGTTTGGAAGCGACGAAGAACTTCTTGAATGGTTGAACATCGCCATATTGCACCTTCACTTTCTGGTGGAATGGTGTCTCAAAATCAGTCTGTAGCTGATCATACAGAGCAATGTGTTCTTCGGGACGGCTGGTACTACTCGAAGCAAACGTGCCATCTGCTGTTGTAGCAATCCTAGAGCAGAGCAGCTTCTCTAAGTCGCGGGCAGCGGCCTTGATATCATTGTCTTTGGAGCTCTTTACATCCACAGGTGAAGCTGTCATCCCGAATATACGAGGTCGTTTGGATTTATCAGGTTCATGGGCGTAGTAGTCTCTCATGATTCGGGCGTAAGGGTGGTTGCTCTTGGCGTGATGAGCTTCGTCGAAGATGAGGAGGTTGATTTGAGCGACGGTGATGAAAGAGTGCATCAGGCATTGTTGCAGTACTTCTGCTGTGCATATAATAACCATGTTATTAGCGAACAGTTTGTCCCAGGTTCCTTTCTGCCACAGAGATGCACCCATAGCGCCGCAAATGCCTTCGACATTTTGATCGAGCCCGCATCGCAGAACGTTCGCCTGTTGAAATACAAGGTTCACCGAGTCAACCTGTTGCAATTTAGCATTGCAAGGGGTCTTCATCGATTTTCTTACCAGAAAAAAAGCTATCCTGCTCACACCACTTTTGGCTCTATGCTCGAGCTCCTCATCGAGGACGTGCCTGAGCAGCAGGGTTGCGATGTGAGTCTTACCTGAACCGGTATCTAGGACAGCCACAATATTCTCCGACTTTGCTCTCTGGAACAACTCTGTCTGGTAATCGCGGGGGTTTGTGATGCGGACAGTCGTCTCCTGTTTCGCCAGAATATCACGGATGGAGAGTTGCTCATCATTACTGCCCTTTACAACCCCATCGACCTCTTTTTGCGTCGCATGGGCACTGATGTTGGCGGCAAAGGCTCTCAAAATCTGATTCTGGGCTCTTCGTCTCTCTGTAGTCGTACTAGGGCCATGAGTTCGAGGAATATCAGCATCGACGTCTGAATCCTCGTCTCCGTATGAGACTTCCCCGTCAAGTACCTGTTTGATCTTCTGAACAGGCTTGGATTCATCTCTAGATTCCGACGCTTCGCCACATGAGTAGTAGTCTAGCTGTTCCTCATCAATTTCGGCCCATAACATCTTGTTGCTCGCAACAGTTGGTCAGGCGAGAGCTGGCACGATTTGGAGCGTTCAGTTGTATATCTTGAGAGAAACTCAAGAAATGTAGAATGTAGATTCAGTTATCTGGATATCAAAGGTGAGAGACGTCTACGTTGTGTTTGTCCAGGCTCAGCCTAACACCCTGACAGAGAGCAAACAGGGCAAGTATCTACTCCGTCACCGCCTACTTTGGCGATGTGCTGAATGCTTTATGCTCAAAATGAACACGTGTCTTCACCACCACAAATGTCAGCGTGTGCGTTAGATAGGGCCAAGTTTAAGTCGAGGTTCGTTTGAGGTCGTGGCGGGGTACGCGTTCGTGGTGCAAAAGCAACCGTGCGCTGAGACGCGCAGGCACGTGTCCTTCCCAATCATAGTTTACAACTTCCTGCACATCTTCAATCTCAACACACAACTCTTGCATAACTCTCAAAATGGCGGATGAACCACAAAGTATAAGGGGTCTCTTCATGAGTGCGGAGCGCGCGCGTAAGGATCTTGCATCATCATACGACAGCAACAGTCCCGCCTTTCAAGAAAACCTCAACACTGCGATTGCCACTTACCAGGAATGTCTAAAACTTGCCGAGCAAGTCTCGCTCTTCAGTCCAAATGAAACTTTAGAAGATATTTCTTCCTCAGACCTGCAGTCAGTTTTTTACCCGTGCACCCCCACCCTCAACTTTTCGCGACTCTCCTGAACCTCGGCGTCTTTATTCGTGGCTTACCTATTAATTAGGTACATGGCAATTAATTACCACTTGGCAGAACTGGGTCAAAAGATTGCCAGCACAGACATTTCTGTAAGGAAAAAGAACATCTTACAGGCACGATTGTACTATGAGCGTTTTCTGAAGCTCCTGGATTCTTATGATGTGCTCAACAAGGGAGATGCGAAGCTTTACGAGCTGTATGTTGAAGACAAGGAAAACTTTGCCACTGCCAGCACGCGAGATGCTGCAGCAAGAAGAGACGCTAAGATCACCCGATTTCGTGAGGAAAAGGAGCTGAAGCGAAAGCTCGAGGTAAGTTACGCCAACCTCATTCCGCTTGACGAACAAGACAAAGCTAAAACCTATGTACAGTATTTGCAGCAGAACCCTAAGCTCGCTGAGAACGATGAACAAGTGGTTCGGGAACTGAATCTAACAAATCTTGCGTTTATGGTTCACCAAACGTTCCAGTCGCTCGAGTCAGTTGCTCAAGAATTGCATATCATCTCCCTGGCACCCCCCACGCCTACACAAGGACCAACTGCGCCAGGGTCAGACGTCCGCCAAGACCGCAGAAACAAAGACAACTACTCTGAACGTCTTGATGGCCAACTGGCTGGACTCGGATACTCCGGACCCATTCTCAGCCCTGACGGCAGACCGATGCGCCCATTTACACTTCTGGACAGTCGGCAGACGCTAAAGAAAAATGTCTTCCGTCCAGACCATAGCCTCCCGACCATGACAATCGATGAGTACCTTGAGGAGGAGAAGAAGAGGGGTGGTATCATCGAGGGAGGTGGTCCACAGAGTGAGATTCGCCCAGAGCCCAACGAGGATGACCTCGATGCGGCTGATGCAGAGACGATGAAGCAGCGTGCATGGGATGACTTCACAGAGGAGAATCCTAAAGGCTCTGGAAACACACTGAACAGGGGATAAAAAGAAGCTGTGAATTTAAGTCAGATACACAAATGAAACTGTTAATGAAGTGATGATAATCGGTTCATAGATTTTCATCCCCTTGAGCGATACTATGCTTTCCCCTAGAGGCACCATCTAGATCAAATCCGTTCCGGCGCCAACTCAGGCCACTTCTTCGTCACAATCTGCATTAATCCCTTTGACAAAACCTCATACGCCTTCGCATCCAAGTGCAAACCATCTGTAAACCACCCCTCCCTAAACTCCTTCGCATCCGCAAGTCCACAACCTGGCAATCTCTCCTCGTCGTACTTCTCCTCCCTGCTCTCCTGCCCCCTCCCTTCCTCCTCCAACGCCTTCTCAACCAACATTCCCCAGTAATCCAGGCCAACAACCATTCCCGTGTCCTCATACTCGGCTGCGATGCGCATAATCTCCTCCGCATACCGCTTCTTACTCATATAAGTCTTATACGCACGGTCTTTTTTCTCGTTCCACTCTGACGTCGGACAATTGACTGGCGGTGGGGTGATGAGTATGACTTTCGTCGAGGACAGAGCATCGTGGGTAAGGATTGTATCTACAAAATCGCGTATGTTGAATGAAAATGCGGAGAGGGGCACATATTCTGTATTTCCAATCAGACAGGCGTCGTTTGCGCCGAGGAATATGGTGAAAAGCAGTGTGGGTGAGGCGTGGGGAGAGGTTGCACGCGTGATGATTCGAGAAAAGTCGGAAGACAGGTCGGTGGATGTGTAGCTTAGGATTGTTAGTGGCAAGGTGATGTCTGTGAAGGTGGGTGAGTTGGAGTTTTAGTACCCTGCTTTGCCTGTTTTCTGTGGTCAGGAACTACTCGCAGTAAAACTTGGACAAACATGTTGGTTTAGAAAGGTACCTTTGTTCAAAATTTTCACTTTTCCTTCATACTGCTTTTCAAGGAACCATCCAAATCCCTTTGTTTTGTCGTCAAAGCTCCATTCTGTCAGTGAGTCACCGAAAAGCACAAACTCAGGCAAGCTATTGGAAGGAATCATAGTTTTGTACTGGCTGCTTGTCGACCGAGTCTTTACATCAATGTCCAGCTCAGTGTTCAGCTCTGATTATTGTTTGTCAAATATGCAAGCAAATCAGGCAACAATCCTAGACCGCATTTGGTCTGGACAAGTACGATGCACGTGATGCGGCATGCATTGAACTACAAAGATTGCAGAGCACATTATGTTCTTTCCTAAGAAAGATACAAGATGTCTGTATGGCGATTTTACTCTCATATGCTCCAATTCTACATGCCCATCACTTTGTTGAAAATATCGAGTCGTCTAAAAGTGGTCATTATGACCTCAGTCTTTCGTTGCGCACACTCGTCATATTCCGCAGTACTCTGCCAGTTAAGAAAGGCGCGTAGTTTCTGCTCTCCTGAATTGAAAAAAACAAACTTTCACAAACTCCGCAGTTGCATTCAGCAGAAATATTCCATCACTACTTGAAATTATAAGTTCTAACAAGCACCCTCGACAACCTCCGCAAGATGTCTCCCATTGCCAAATTTCGAAATGTTCAACGCCTACATATCCAATCGGCCGCACGCGTATTCAGCACCACACGCTTTGTTCGATCTGACGGCGACAAGTTGATGGGGAAGGACCCAAAAGAAAACTTTCCTGATCCTTCTCCCAACTCATCTGCAGCGCCCAACCGCAAAGTGCGCACTAAGACGCAAAATAACGACCAGCAGTCCAGTGCATCCACCGAAGAGCATAAGACAGGTGACGATCATCCAGCAAAACAACCTGACTATCAGGCGGAGCCATCAAGGAAGACAGGGATTGGTGGTGGAGAGGAAGTTAGAGGTGGTAAAGCGGGACTTGGAGAAAGAGGCGATAAGCAGTAAGACGCCAACGAAGAAAATGTGGCAGCGTGGGATGCATGTTGTGATGGAAGCAGAATAAGATCAACTAGGCTTGCAACCATTGAATACTCCTTTTCGTTTTTTTTTAACTTCTAACTCGATATTGATGGGCGTTTAATAGTATTCATATTTTGATAAGACAAGCATGCACGAGGATCGCCGTTGTGGATGCACTCGAAGATCCTCGTGGCAGAAGCAGGGATCTCCGCACCACGTATGATTTACCGTGCTTAAACCCATTTCGGCCATTGTGCCCATGGATGCCTTGTACGGATGGACTTCTTCCTATAGATATTAAACCATTTCAATACGGACAGGCTTCCGGCCGATTCCAGAAGCTTGGCATGGGGTGTCAGGAATGGAAAATCCTCTGATACGTAAACTTCTAAACGCGTTGTGCTCGAGCGATACGCAGCACAAGATTAAGGATGAACATTGATGTTGTAGATGAAAGAAGATTTAACGACCCAGAAAGATAAGCATCTTGATCCTGTGTTTGGCTTTTACGGAAGCTTCGGACAACAGGATTGCTACGAGTAAGCGATACGAGGTCCGATTCGCCTACACGGGAAAAAAACCCAAGATATTCTCCGCAATCGAACGTGTGCCGGGACGATACGGCAGTTTCACCTCTAGGCCTCGATGAAGCGAACTAGCATAGAATACTGAGGTCACTAAGCAGAAGCGGTTCCCTGTAATGCAAACCTTCCGTCGTACGACTTTAGTAGCTTGCACCTTCAGTAACGCCTCCGAGATGCTTCATGAATGGCGCTTGTGAGGGACGGTAAAGGAGAAGCTGAATATCGAAAAGTGCAGTATCCGGGCCAAGGTGGCAATGAAGCGTGAAGTCTAAACCCCTGCAATTGAAATGTCATAAAGTGCACGTCTGCAGGGACAGGCAAGTCTTGAAGTAACCAGACCCTCGGTGTAGACATGTGCAGTCCAACCCTCCTTGGTGGTGATGTCCGAGGCGGGTTCAACGTTTCTTAGCTTCCCTGATAAGGGGAGATGACAGTGATATTAGAAAGAGCCCTGACGCTATCCTTAGGCCAACGGCCTTGTGCTTTAGGAGAGTGTGTGGCGGCTAGGGTGGAGCGCACGTTGTGTGGGGCATAGTGCGGTGCTAGGGGAGGAGGGGGGACGAGCCGAGAGAGCCATCCCCTGCAGGGGTGAGGGACGGTTGAGTGATGGCAGGAAGAGGTGATGATCCGTGGCCGTCGAGATAACAACGTGGGTTGAGGCAGGTAATCCTGGTGATTCAAAGGCGGCCCGTATCTCAAAGGATGTGGGAGCGTCTGAAGAGGCAGTGATTTGGGCATCGCACAATTCTCGGCACGTGGGGTCGCAGGCCAATGTCTGCGCTCTCTGGCACGAGATGGCAAGGCTGCAAGGCGCTGGCAGGAAACCCGTGGGGTTTGTGGACGACGGAGTTTGTCTACATAGTACAGCTTGACGGGGGTGGAGACTTCCCAACTGGGCACGCAGAGAGGATCGCTGGGCTAGTGCAGCACGACGGAAGCCCCCAATGGGGATTGTCAGGGCCGCTTGCGAGGATGGCCAGACGGAGCCTCAGTCGAGTTAGACGTGTTGCGTAATAACAGGGCTGTTCGTGATCACCAAAGCAGCGACCACGCCATGCCGGCCTGCTCTTGCTCGACGTGCCCGGCACAGACAGTGGACGCATGGGCGGATGCGCGTTATCGCCCGTGACAAACACGTCCAGTCAAGAGTCGAGCTGGCACGCACTCGACGTGGCACAACGCCCGCCTTGGCCTGGACGTACGCAGTAGTGGGTTTCCGGCTGTGCGGATCCTGCATCATGCTTGGAGCATCCGTTGGGACGGCATGTAGCGTCTGGAGAGGGCAGCTTGTGACATGGCTGCGAGAGCACCGCGAATTTGATATCATGTCCGCCGGCCCTGGGCGTTCCCTGCGCATTCTACCCCACGCCTCCCGCTGTCAAGAACCCGTGCGACTCGCGACTCGACTGCCATAGGCGGTAGCATGCTCACCACGACGAGCATTTGCAAGACTCCCCCGTGCCTCTTTTGCGTCGACTGCGTGCCTCTGTTCCACCCCAGGCCAGAGCCATAGCCAGAGCCATAGCCAGAGCCAGAGCCAAAGCCATAGTCACGGTCACAGCCATAGTCACGGTCACAGCCACGACGGCATTACGCCTGGGCAGGACAAAAAGACTGACATGGCATCAGGGTAAGCCGGGCTGTTCCCTCATGCGCCCGCAGCTGTGCAGGCACGTGCAAGTCCTCTGACATGGCTGCAGGTCCATGAAAGAGACCATCAGGGCGCTCAACACCGCCTTTGCTGCCCCCTCCACGCCCTACCCGCTGCCTGACGAGCTATGCGACACAATAGCCAGCTTCCTCGAGCGCTATGACGACATCGACGACCACGACTCTCAGCGCTTCCACGACGACCTCCACAGCGTCTACCAGCGCCATGTTGCCAGCAGCCCCGACAAGCTTGGCTCCTTCCTGCTGGTGCTGCGACTGGTGCGCCCAGCCCTCACCGGGGAGACGCGGCTGACGGTGTGGTGGGATCTCGTGCTCAAGCCCACCATCGACGGAATAGGGCGCAAGAGACGTGAGATTGACGATGCCAGCGAGTTTCTGCAGAGCATACTCGTCTATGATGATGCTGCTGCTGCTGCTGCAGACCTGGCTGGTGACGCTGCACGCCTGTCTCGCCTCTTTACAACACGCCTGCTCGACGCATACCTGGCCCGCACCAACGTCCTCTCCTCGTGGGAAGATGCAGTGAGCCCAGAGAACGAGTTTGTATCGCACGAGCTCGAATCTATCTTGGTGGCATTTGGGCGCAAGATGCCAAAAGTGAGTCCTTCCAAGACATGTGCCCAATCGCTTTGCTAAACACGTTAGGCTCTGCTGCTCGCTCTCGATGAGCTCTTCGTCCAGAAGCAGCATCGCATCCAGGCCTTGAACCTGCTCAGCGCCTTCGTCAGGCTGCAGCCCCCACATCTCCATCTCGTTCTCGAAACACCGCTCATCCAGAACTTGCAGAAGAGTCTGCTCATCGACACCTCTTCCACCGTCATCGAACTCGCCCTAGTCGTCCTCATCATGTTCTTACCCCACATCTGCGGCACTTTGTCTTCTGATCAGAGCCTGAGGTTGAAATGCTTTTTGATCTACAGCAGGGTACTTTGTTGGGACAAGCTTGGGAATGCCGAAGACTCAAAATCCACATTCAACAGCACCCAAGACCAAAGCGATGAGAGCGATGAGGACGAGGTAGAATCTGATCAAGCATGGGAACGAGTGCAGCATTCTATGGATTATCCTGACTCGTCCCCGCCAACGCTAATGCATTACTTTACCTTTCTTTACGGCCTCTTTCCACTCAACTTTATGAGTTTTATCCGTAAGCCTCGAAGATACCTCAAGTCGCTCAACTTTCCTAGTGCTCGCGACTTCGACCTCGATCAAGACCTTATCCATAGTAGAACCGAGCCGTACCGAAGAGCTCACTTATTACATCCCAATATGTTCTCGACTACAGTCGAAGATGAACTGAACGAGCACAGATGGTTGAAGAGCGACCCTGCGGATGTCGTGACTGAGTGCATGGATCTTTGTGTGGCTGTGTCTACGACGCTGGAAAGTCCTGGACCACCACCTGCTGCGAAGTTACCCCCTATTCCAGATATCCCGGCTGAATTCACATTGGACAAGAATGAGACTATCGCAAACGACTCGAGTGTAAGCTGGAGAAATACACAGTCGACGATGAATGTGCCCTCTAGCGAGATCCCAGACGTCCCGAGACTTGAAACTGCGCATGCACAGGGTACCGCTACAGCTGGCGACTTTGCAACAGAAGAAAGTGCAGGCCCTCACAGCATTACAAGCGCTGGACAGGAAACTGGAGAGACATTAAAGCAATCCGCTAGTCCATTGACGATCAAGGTGGTCAGATCACCTTCTCTTCCTCTGAAAGACCGAAACACGCTAGATTCGCCTACGCTGCCATCTTTCAAGGAGTCCAAGAAACAACACATGGCAACCACGCCTCATGGTTTTGTATCTCGAAAGTCTAGTCTCGACAACTTTGCTCAAAGCGTGACTAGAACGAATTCTCCTACCCACTTCAGTTTCCAGAGTCAGAGCATGCCTTCCTTGCAAAGAGAGATTATGCTTCTTCGAAATGATCTCAACTTTGAGCGTTATCTGAAAATGCAGCACCTGGCTCACATCGGTCATCTCCAGCGAAAACACATCAAGGAGGCAACGGCGGAGGCGGAAACCCATAACTTGATCAACTCTAACAAGACTTTAAAGGCCAGACTTGCTAAAGCGAATGAACTGTACGCTCAGTTGAAGAAGGAGACACTCACTAGCCGAAATCAATCAAAGAGATGGGAAAGTGACTTGGGAGCCAAAGTGCGAGCGTATAAAGAGAGCGAAAAAACGTGGAATAATGACGGCGACAGTTTGCGTTTCCAATTGCAGAAGACGCAATCCGATTACGAACACCTCAAAAACATTGTAGAGAAGGCGGAAGCTGAGCGGCTTAAAGCTCAGCAACGAACACGAGCCTTGGAATATGATCTAGACCACTACAGCAACGTCCAGCAGAAACTCGAGGTTGCCGAGGAAAAGATAGTCGCGTACGAGTCTCAGACTAAGGACCTGAACGTATTACTTCAGGAGCGGACTGCATTGCGGAACGAGCTTGAAATCACGAACATGCGACTGAACAGTCGAGAGGTGGAACGTGAACGTTCGATCAAGGCATACGAGCGACGCATCATGGAGCTCGAAACGCGACTGCAAATGGCGGAAAAGACTAGTACCAAGCCTGGTCAGCTTCCTGCCTCTGTCCAGCAAATGCTAGATACAGCTTTGGCAGCAAGCAATAACAGACTGGAAAAGCTTAAGAAAACACACTACGAGTTGCACAAACAATTTACAGAATTGACATTAAAATGTCAGGATCTTGAGGGTGAGCGGCTCGCAGAAATCGACCGCTTCCCTATGCCTCAAGGTTCGAAGCCGTACGAATTGGATCAGTCGCAGATCAGTCGCAACTCCAGCACACGTCAGGCAAGCAGTCATAACGCAAGATTTCTACCATCACTTGTCACGGAGACAATGCCCCGCGAAGATCGGGATTCTTACATTGATTACCACTCCCCGACCTCAGTAAGCAATGCAACAGCCACTGCTCCCCCCTCTCGTCTTATCCGAGGCGAATCCACGGCGTCTCAAAGGAATCAGGCTGCCCAAATTTCACCTCTACCGTATCCTGCATTTGGTGGTGGTGTGGTGCCAGAGTATCCTGGAATGCGCGACGGCACCATCAACAGCCTCTACGGACCACGGAAAGCAAGCGCTCCCAATGCGGTTCAATCAAGCAGCAAGAGTTCATGGTCTGTCAACACTGATGGCAGTGGCGGTAAAGACAAGAAGGAGAAGGAAAAGGACAAGGTGGAGATCAAGCCGGAAGTTAGGGTCTTTGGTCGTGGTGAGTTCCTTGTGCTACGCTTGTGTGAGACTATAGACTGACAGGAAGCAGGTGGCGCGCAGAATACGGGGAAAAAACCCAAGGACAAGGAACAGAAAAAGGCTGCAGTCACCAAGACGGGTGGCTTTCGCGGGCTGAAAGGCATCATGTAGGATAATGTATGACCGGGTCGTCGACCCTCGTCCGCAGATGCACATGAACATTCTCGACAACGGGACATGTATGACTAGTGCCATTTAGCAGGCTAGAATGTGTGCACTTGCATCCCCGTTGGATACGGCTCAACGCCTTCCACCCCATCCACCAAGTGTTGGGAAGGAACTCGACGGAGAATTTTTTTTTTCAAAAGCTCCAGAGCCTTCTTCCCTTCTCCCTTTTCTTTTCTTTGTTTGTAAGAGAGACTTTTTTGTTTATTTGTTTGTTTGTTAAATCATGTTTAGTCCCTGCTGTCCCAACCAGTCAGTCAGTCAGTCAGTCAGTCAATTATCAGCATTCTGCATTCACAACCCACGGCGTTGGGGTTTTGTGCGGCGCAGATGGTGAGGCTCCTTTGTCTTTCTTTTTTTTATGTTTTATGGGGAGTTTTCTTTTTTTTTTGCAATTCATGTAAATATCTATATAAACGCGCTTTTTGCGTGTTCTCTTTTGTTTTGGTTTGGTTTGGTTTGGCTTGTCTTGGCTTGGCTTGGGGTGGTTTTTCGGCTGTATGTTGAAGATGTCTTTTACTTCCTCTTCATCCTCTTCAGTCTACATATATATGTATGTGTGTTTGTGTCGATGGGTACACATTGAATCAAATCAAGCTAAATCAAATCATGGTTGTAACATGATGATAGAATAACCTTTCTGGCAAAGAATCCAAATGAAAAAACGCGTGTGTATGTAGTACATGAGCTGAGATTCAGCCTAAGGTTACCAATGACAGCCTCTAAATGGTATATATTCTATTGATTGGTGTGTCTAATACCGCTGACTTGAAAGTGTAAAGAAAAATCAATCCTTTCGGGTCCCTGTGTGATGGATGCAAAGGTAAAATCGCTATCCAAGAACGTTTACATGTGTAAAACCATCATCCCATTATCCAACATATTAAAAACGACAAGCCCTAAACCCACATCACAATTCCAGGGTAAACCATCCCACAAAAAGAGTACGACTTCAGCATTCTCCACTCTCCATCCTCACTTTTTTCTTAACCCTCTCTTCCTCCCGCTCGCCCAGCCTTTCCACTTCTCCCTCCCTCTTCCTCTTCCCCTCCATCTCCTCATCCTCCACAAGCGGCCAGAAGCGATGCGACCCTGCCGCTCCTCCGCTCCCCCGAATAATCTCTTCGGCAATCTCCTTTTCATCACGCTCCTGCTCGGACATTTCGGGATCCCGCAGCGGCAGGTCCAGCGGCTTGTCATCTAAGCGGAAAAACACGCGTTGGACAAACTTTGTCCTTGTGCGCTTGCGGCTAAAATTATACCGATGGGAGCTAAATGGGAAGTTTCTGCCAAAGAAGCCATAGTCGCCGCCCTGGTCAGGCACGGTAAGCATTTCCCAGCGCTCGTCGCTCAGCAGTTCGGGGAGCGCTGTTTCCCCCCAGTCGTCATAAATGTCGTTTGGCACGTTGGCGGTGAGCTTCTTAAGGTTCTTGAACTGGGCAGCATAGCGGGCCCAGAAGCGGCGCCAGCCCGTCATTTCGCGCTGCATGAGGGCTTTTTCGGCGGGGGAAGGGCGTTTGGCGGCGCGGAGCCAGCCGCTCACACCAGGGACATCGACGGGGTATTGGATGGTGAGTTCGTCGACCATGGGGGCAATATGGGAGAGGTTGAAGGAAGCCTGTGTGGGAAGGACCATCTCGTGCTTGGCGGATTCAGGGCCGATGAAGGTTTTGTAGTCGCCAAAGTAGAGGGAGCCGTCGAGGCCAGAGGAAGGGCAGGTGTTGCTGCGGTCGCCGATAGATATGCGAATTGGGATGTTGAGGCCGCGCAGAGTGGAGACCATGGTCTGGATGCGGGAGAGGACTTCTGGTTTACGGAGAAATGTTCGGTTGGGTTCGAGGTTTGCGGGGAAGACATCGCACATCATGCTATCCCAGGCAAGGATGGGCTTCCAATCGCACTTTTGTGCTAGCCAGCGAAGTGCATCCTGCACCCCCTCGTTCGAGATGGGATCGCTTTGTGCTTGGGCATTGTTCTGTGCATTTTGCGTAAAGTGGTGCCGTCGCTGCATGACATTGACGAGGTGGAACGGGTGAAGTGTAATGTTGTGGAGGTCACGAATGGGCTTGATTCTGATATTGGGGTACTTTTGGCTGATGGTCTGTAGGCTTTGAAGCAAATCTTCAAACGAGGCGCCGACACCTTGGACAACATTGTTACCAAGATGCATGTGATTGCGCCCACAAGAGTCAAAGGTTTTGTCGTCAAAAGCTTCTTCTTCATCTCGATGGGTACTTCCAGGAGTGATGCGGTATGGAATGGGACCAATGACATCTCGCTCACGACGGTCCTCCATCCAAGAATAGAGGCCAATCTCGACATCTGTAAGACGTGACCACGCGGTGGCGTCGGTCGAGAAGAGCGACCGGTAGGGTGCATAGTCGTGTACTCTGAGTTTCGTCAGCGTCGAAGAGCAGTACTCCTGGACGCCGTCGACGAGACAGCATACACGCTGGTGAACCTCCCACTCATTCCAAGTGCTGCACCGCAAGGTTAGCCGTGGATGATGGCGTTTTGGACGCCTGCGCGTGGATACTTACTGGAAGCCCGAGTAGCGCTCTCTGATGGCCAGCGTCTTGAGCCTTGTGCAGCAGGGAAGTATCATCTTGGCGATGGAACCACCATCTCTCCTCCGCGATATGCGGTACTTTTGCTTGAAGCGGTAGTCGTTGTATGAGTAGCTGTACTCGATGCGGGAATGGGCCGTGTAGTCTGCCCAGTTTGCCACCTCGAGCTCGTCGAGGCGGGCAAACAGCCTTGGACATGCGTCAGCAAGCATCTTCCAGGTCCACGTGAGTTCTGGGGTCCAGACAAAGTCCTTGATGGCTGATATGTCCAGGCTCGTCAGCGAGGGCAGGTTCTCCTGTATCCACTGGAAATCGTCAATGCTTGCCCAGTGGGACATGGCCAGCTTGTGCACATGGCCGCGATTTGCGTCGGTGATGCTCTCCTTGAAGCTCTCCCAGCGGACCATACCCGTAGCCCTGTACTTCCAGTCTCCCAGGCGCAGGTCGCGCACGTCGTTGAGCTGGATGGGGTAGTTGTACAGCAGCTGGTTGACCGTCTTGCTGCTCGCCATGCCCTTGCACAGCCGCTTCAGGCTCCAGGCGGCGTCGCGGTCGAGGTAGTCGGTGATGCATCGGAAGATGTCGTCTGGCAGCCTCAGCAGTGGACACGCGAGGTTCTCGGCAGCCTTTATGTGCAGCTCGCCGTGGGCATCGAGGGCCGAGGGGCTGGTGTCGCGGCTGTAGACATGGTCGAGGCCGTCGATGCTGGGCGAGGCTGGCAACATGTCGAGGTAGGCGAAGAGGCTGAGTGAGGACTGGATATTCATGGGGGGTCGAGCGAGCAATGGAATCTACAAAAGGCGCGAGGGCGTATCGAGTGAATGTATTCTACAGAAGGAAGGTGCGAGGGCGGCCGTGGTAGTCAATACGAGGGGGTTGCTGCGCGTGGTTCACTGCGAGTGGTTCACGGTGTGAGAGGTTCTTGCCTGGCTGGCTGCCTCTCTGCTTGCTTGACTGCTTAATTGCGTGCTTACTAGAGCAGAGGCAGAGACAAGCCGCTACCAAGCCAGATGGACGTAGTGCATGGCCGTCGTGGAGTGGTGGTAGTGGTGGTAGTGGTGTAGTGGTGTAGTGGTGGTGGCAGTGGCAGTGGTAGTGGCAGTGGCAGTGGTAATAGTGGTGGTGGTGTAGAGGGAGTGGTGTTGTAGTAGCAGAGCAATAGCAGAGCAATAGCAGAGCAGTAGCAGTGTCAACAACAATAGCAATAGCAATAGCAATAGCAATAACGGTAACAATAACAATAACAACAGCAATAGCAACAGCAAAAGCAGTGGCAGTAGCAGCAACAGCAGCAACAGTAGTGGTAGTGGTGGTGGTAATACCAGCTCTGAGAATGGTGTTGGTGGACTGCGGAGAGGACTGGGCATGCGGGCTTAAGCTTCTTTCGCGCCCGCCCGCCTCTTTTGCACGCCTGGACAATTCTACGCCTGGACAATTACACGCCTGAACAACCACACGCATACACAACCACTCGCATACGCAACCAAACAACAACAACAACAACAACAACACACCATGGCCGACGCCCAAGTCTTCGAGGAAACCTTCAGCATCACCGCCATCAACGATGAAAAATACGACCGCGTCTCGCGCATCTCGGGCACCTCGCAGGACAACTCGCTGACCATGACGCTCGACATCAACCATGAGCTGTTCCCCGTCGCCATTGGCGAGCAGATCAACATGGTCCTGGCCACGACGCTGAGTCTCGACGGCACAAAGGAGGAGACGAGCTGGCGCAGCGTGAGCAGGTCGGGCACCACCACCCTGGCTGACATGTACGACTACGTCTGCTACGGCAAGAACTACCGCTTCGAGGACGGCGACGGAGATGTCATGTGAGTACTTGACCCACCAGTCTTGTACTTATACTTAGATTTAAATTTGGATTTGGATTTGGATTTGGATTTGGATTTGGCATCAGACGTAGACTTGGGCTTGGGATGGCCATGGATTGGTACTAACACCAGACAGGAAGTACTATGCCAGCTTTGGCGGCCTGCTGCTCTACATCGAGGGCCCTTTCAGGAAGCTCACAGGCCTGAAGATTGACAACATCTACATGCTCCTCAAGCGCTCATAGATGGACACACGCGCCCCACGCGGCCACAAGGGAAAAGTTTGCATCAACGGCGTTTTGGTGGCATACACGTGCTGGCATTGGTATCATCTGCTCTGGTGCATTGGGCACGGCGTCCGGATACCCCTCCCAAAAAATAAGGAGCCTCTAGGCTTCCCTCATCTTCCTCATAGAGTAGGAAATTCCAACCTTCTGTGCAATCTCGACACAATCTCAATGTAATCCCTCTCTTTCTCCGGCGTCAGCACTCCATGTCTCACGAAAAAGTCCAACGCGACCATGGCGCAATTTGGCTTAAACTCGCCCTTCTTCATAGCATCCTGCACCTCCTCCACAGACCACAGATAAAACTCCTCGACCTCATCGTCGCCTGGCTTTGGTATCACGTCCTCGGGCAACTCGAGGTCGTAAATGTACTGGCACTCGGGCTGCATCAGCTTCGTCTCCCCACCCGCCCTCTCATCGCGAATACACCAATACGTGACCGTTCCACACGCCTTCGCCTTGTTTCTGACCAGCTCTTCCGACAGCGACGCCTCCTCTGCACACTCCCTCACCACGCTCTCAAACGGTGACTCTCCAGACGCAATCCCCCCCGCTACAGCATTGTCCAGCATGCCACCATACGTCTGCTTGGTGCGCGCGCGTCGCGGAGTCCAAATCTTCAGCTCGCCATCCGACGTTCGCGTGTACGCGCTCAAGTGCACGCCATACGTCACAACACCCAGCAGTGGGCTTGCGCTCCTCTCCACATCAAACAACAGCTCCTTGTCACGACCATACACGGCGTACAGCTCCCCCCTCCATTTATCGAGTACTTTGAAGTGACCCGTCTTCCTCATCGCTACAAGCGTCGTCTCGACGGCTTTTGAACGCTCTGCTGCTGTGCTGCCGCCCGTGAGGGTCAGGACGCGCTCGTCGTCGTCAATGGCCCAGTTGGGGATCCCGCGGAACACCTCGGCAACAGAAGGCAGCATGTAGCCTAGTGCGTAGTCATGGTTTGCGACGCGGAGCTGGTAGTATGTGTTTATGCTGGCGAGGTAGCCAGTGGGGTCGGATTGGTAGTAAGGAAAGCTGTGTGTCGTGTTAGCGCCCGAGGTCGTGGTCTAAAGTCTGGGAGAGAGCACCCATCACATTGTGCTACTAGATCTAGATTTGAGAAACTCATTTTGGGTTGACGGAGTGGGTAGAGCAAGGCATGGCCGCAAGGGAAGCTCTTGGATGCAGGGACAGCTGCATTACTAGCCTGTGTGAGATTTGGTGGGGCTGGTGGGGTAGGACTGGGCATATAATACTCCTGCACCTCTCTCTATGCGCCGATGTAATGCTGGCCTACAGTCTTGAGTTTGGTTGCTTGTAGTTTATTCAACCCATCCATCTTGAAGTCTGACTCCATCAAAGTGACTGTTGCCTTTCATCAGACTTTGGTCTGCTTAGCATCACGGCCTTTTACCCCACAGTGCTCGAAATGATTCTTCTCGTCTCTTTTTATTCCACACTGCAACCACATTCTCTACGACTCTCATACAAAACACCATGAATGGCCTGGAAAATATGGAAACAACCCAATTACATATCGATCTCATAGCCCCTAAGCAACATGTAAAGGCCGTAAAGTTGGCTCTCGAACGCCATAGTCTGTTAGATAAAACCAGGAAGATCACGCCCGACGCAAAAGACAACTTCGTACGCGATACAGCAGTACAAACTCGTCTTTTGGCTGAACCCACTATACTTGCTTCTTCATCTGGCGGGACCGATGATGATGGCACCACCGAGGAAAATATAGCACAGGAGAGTAGGACATCTACAATGCAACAGATGCGCATTCCAACAACCATTCCGTGTCCTGTTGTCAAGAATGAGTTAGACGAATCATTGCAGGATGATCTGGATACCTTCTCTCTCAAGGAAAAAATACTTTCCGAAATAGCCCTGGCCCACCTCGGTCAAGACATTTCCATAGGATATCACACAGCAGCCACAGACGAAATTGCGCCTACACAACGAAACCCGGTCCTCAAAGCCCTTAGAGAGGCGCTGGATGCTCTCCCAACAGGACAACTATCTAGTCTGGACCTCACGGCTGAAGCCCTCGTCTCCCCCTTTCCAGAAACCTACTCAATCTACAAACCCATGCTCCTTCTTCCCCATAAAGCCTTCTCCTCGCCAACCTGGGTTAAATTCACGTCCAACCACTCGTTTTCATCCCCGACCTTCCAGTCCCTATTCGCCCACCTCGCCACCATCACCAACACCACACATATCGCCATCCTCTCCCCCATCCCAGATACCCTCAACCTTTCCCCAACCAACCCAAACCAATCCAATATCCTCCGGCGCCCCCAAAACCTCACTCCCCTTTACGGATCGTTCGGCCCTCTCCCAACCCCGCAAACACAATCCACCCCAACAACAAAAGACTTCTCTTCCACCTTATGGGTAACCACAACCCAGAACTCCATCCACCAAACCTGGGCCCCCCTATACACAATGTTTAGCCGTGGCAACATCCGCGAGAAAACCCGCATCCTACATCTCCCCAGCGTAACCTCTCCTTCCTCTCTCACAACAGCCATTGACCTCTACGCAGGCATCGGCTACTTCTCCTTTAGCTACTTCCTCGGCGGAACCCCCTCGACCAGCCTCCTCTGCTGGGAGCTCAATCCCTGGAGCGTCGAGGGCCTACGTCGAGGCGCGCACCTCAACGGCTGGACAACCCGTGTGTACCTCCCATCCGACATTCCCACCACCCCGGACGGCTGGTCAGACTTTGAATCCCACTTTGCCCATTCCAGTATGAACGACGACGACGACGACGACGACGACAACGACAATGCCAAACGCGTGCCGGATTTTTCAATCTTTCAAATGGACAATGCCACTGCGCTGCCAATCGTCTCTCGCCTGCGTGCTCTCCTCCCGCCAATCCGCCATGTGAATCTCGGTCTCCTGCCTTCGTCGCGTCTCGCTTGGAATGCAGCAGTGCGCATCCTCGATCGGCAGCAAGCCGGGTGGGTTCATGTGCATGAAAATGTGGGGGTAAAAGAATTGGAGGAGAGAACCGTGGAGGTGGAGCGCTGCTTCCAGGATTTGGTGAATGAATGGGAGGGCGAGAATGATGGTAGCGGTATTGGTGGTAATGGCAATGGCAATGGCAACGGCAACGGCAACGGTAATGGTAATGGCAGACTTGATGGGCTGCAGCGGCGGCGCGTGCAAGTCGAGCATGTGGAGCGCGTAAAGACATATGCGCCGGGGGTTCTGCATGTCGTATTCGATGTTTGTCTTGGGAGCGTGCAGAGTCTTCAATGAAGAAAGGGAAAAGGAAAACAAGGTATTCTTGACTGAAAATTACGTACAACATTAAATCACATCACATCTTACATCTCATCTCTCTTGGCAAAGGAAATTTGTCTCATCGTTTGTATTTTCCATTCGACTTTACTACAAACTATCCGACGCTCTCCGCTGTCTCGCGTCCCCCAATGTTTGTTCAACCCACCAAAAAAAGCACAATTACAAAAACATTTCGTCTTCTTGTCCCATGGGTATGTATGCATGTAATGTACAAGAGGAAACGAATACATGCTAACGAGACACTAAGGAGTGTTCGAGGCCTAGTCCTAACGCCAGTAATGCATTACAATATTTCTGTCGTATAAACCAATGCGGAATGAAGGTAGTGAAGCAAACGCTAGAGGTATCAAGTTCTTAATGCAATAAGGAAAAAAAGTACAGGGTAGTCTGATTTATCAGTTTCAGGATCGCGATATGTTGTCCGATTTCGTGTCTGCAAAAGGACCGACGACAAAGCTAGGTGTCGTTTCCATGTTTTGACTGGGAGGGCCGCGGTACTCACTCGGCTGAGGAGCGAGCAGGTTCTCTGTCGGATTGGTGCCAGGATGGACTTGAACACCTGGTTGGGTTTCGAGTTCTTGCTTGTTGGCACTGCGGCTGAATCGGATCGAGTCATTCTCTCCGTCGCCAATCGAAGGAGACCAGCCAGCAACACTACCTGCGACAATACCAGCCATGACCGCCGCCGGCCCGAAAGCAGAGTTGGAGCGAGATCTGGAACGGCTCTTGCTCTTGGAATCAGGCGTAGGTGGTGCTCCTTCCTCAGCAGTACCGTTATTAGGTGTGCTTGGTGTTGAGAAGCTGTGGCGTGATTTGTGGAAAATTTCCTTGGGGTGCTGGACCTTGTATTTGAGGTTATTGAGGCGTCCGCCACGAAACTTTTTGATGAAGGCAAGTTCGTCCCGAATCTCAAGCATGCTCTGATTCCACTGATAGTCATCATCAGAAAACACAAGCTCCGGGGTATTCTTCCTCTTGAAGAAGGCAGGGACACATTTCCGGATGAGCTCATCAGGAACTAAACGGATGATTACACCGACCGGAAGCGATATGGCACCAAGTACGATTGAGATCGCCCACTGTGTGCCGTCAATCCTAACAACCGAGAAGGCAGCACCACCAATGAAAACGATCAAGGTCTGGCCGCCAATCATGATGCACAAAATAGCGATGAAGAAGATATTGCGATGAATACCTTCGAGAACATTGAATTTGTTGTCAAGACGACGGTTGTTCAAAGCGTTGAAAATCTGCATCCACACGAAAGTGTTGAAGACAAGTGTCGACAGCGTGTCTTTCTCCTCTTCGGTGTCGTATTTGAGAATCGAGTTGCCAGCAAAGTATAAAATGAGTGTGACTACCAACTGGTAGATGGCTTGTCCGATGATCATCTTCCACATTCTCAGGGTNGATCAAGGTCTGGCCGCCAATCATGATGCACAAAATAGCGATGAAGAAGATATTGCGATGAATACCTTCGAGAACATTGAATTTGTTGTCAAGACGACGGTTGTTCAAAGCGTTGAAAA